>OZ018318.1:182213104-182248104 GCA_963969495.1 Ceratothoa steindachneri | reverse complement strand
TAATTTATCCGCTTAATTAAAACTTAGTACGTTTTCAGAAGGTTTATAAAGGTTGGGGTCATGGTACGTTTGGTACTACTGAAATGGGGTCACATACTGGAAAAGTTTGAGAAACACTGATATATACATTTCAAGTCTTTACCGTAATTCCATAGATCTTATTAATCGTAGATGGATACACCAAATTGCTGGAAGCTATACCTGTCCAAGATATATTTTCAGTAGAATCCATACAAATGATTTCGCCAAGATGGATTTTTCGCTTTGGTACACCTAAAATTCTCATTTCCAACCATTTTAGTAACTTTCGCTCCAAGGTCCCTAGTCATTAAATGTATATATTCTTTTCCCTATAACGCGAAGAGGAATGCGAATGTGGAGTCGTTCCACTGTCTAGCAAAACGTCTTTTGGCTCTTCTCTGTGACTACCCTGTACCTTTTATACTCTTACCGATGTGTCCACATCTCTAAGTGAAATTGCGAAAGCTCTAACGACACACATGGGAGACTCGCGTCCCTTCTCTTCACGGAAACCTACTGTTATATTAAAATTAACCCTCCTAAAGACCTCAGAACTTGTTCACGTGTAATCGTGAGGATCCTAAAACATGTCTTAAGTTCGATAGTAAATTCATTAGCCTTAATGCGTAAACATAATCAGACCGAATTCTTTCACTTCCCAAATTGGAACAAATTTCCTCCGAATTGTTGTCAATAGAAACCTGAAGCCAGTTAGATTACCTCTTGCGCGTAGAACTCCGTTTATCCGATATTAAAAAAGCGCTCAGCGACGAGGATACATTTGCATTTTATTTAAAAAATAAATTTCGCTTCCTTTTACGAGATGACTTACACTTGCGCCACACAAAGTTAAATGAGCATATATTCACTAAGATTCCACCAGGCATAACACTGGTCGTAACCACACTCTTCCTCTGCTCCCATTTTAAAGGAATTGTCTCCCCAGAGAAAGTTCACATTTGGGAAAAAATGAATATCTTGTCCAATTTTATTTTTACTTTTCCTGCGCACCCCTAATTGCCACGTTCATGGGGAGGTCCATTAATTATTAATTATCTCTCCATCTTTCACACACACACACACACTGAGACTATATATATATATATATATATATATCGAAACGACCACTTCGAGAGCAATAGCTAATAATCCTTAGAGCTCCTGTAAATATAATAGTCACAGTCTCTTACTCTATAAGAGCACCCTGTGTCACTACATCAAGACAATTAGGAGTATTTTTAAGAGTAATCAGGTGTGAAATATTACTTAATGAATCTCATGATACCTGATTATACCTTTAGAAAATATGGGCTCATACCATACCTTACCATTTTTTATTTATTACAACTTTAAATTGGTGGTTTTGTCAATACAGATAAGATTCATGGGAGTTATTTTTTATCAACTCATATAAGGTGGTCTGGATTAAGAGGATTAGTAAGGCTTTGTTCGCATCTGGAGTTCTCTTGTTCTCATTCGAAAGAACACGTGCGTCTAAATGGAATTGAAATGCACAACCTTGGATCTATATTTATTATTTCAATTAAGTGACGCCTGTCTTTGATTAATATAGTCACAGGTACAGTGGTAGTTGAGGAGAGAACAAGAGGACAGAAACTGAGAAATGAAAAGATAGAATTGTGTCTGGAATCAGAACCCACACACACACACACGGATTCATCTATCACTACACACTTACAGATTACATCCCCTCCCCTCTTTTGGAAAAACAAGGCCGGGCAGAAATGCAATATTGTCGCCCTCCACGCGGCATCTGCGTTCCTCTCAGGGCCACATGATGGCTTCTCCGCAAATGACCTTTTTCACCATCGAATTTTTCCTTCATTTTTCGCCAGGCCTAAAAAGGCCGAGAGTTTGGGGCGCAATTTTTAGTTAAATGACTTTAGTGAATTGGCGAATGGTTTAGGATGAAAACTAGCAGGTGCCCATTAGCAAAGCCATAGAACCCCGAACTAAAGATTATTTTAAAAGGTGTAAATGAAAACATGTTTATTAATGTATTATATTTAGCCTGAGTTTCGTTATACAATTTCATTACATGGTTTAGTTAGTTTAAGTTCATTCGCAGCTGTTTTGTTTAGTTTCCAAAGCCCCTTTACTCGATTATTTTTAATTTAAATAATAGAATCATTTTTGTATTTACTATGGGTTATATTTTAATGAAATGTATAGATTATAACTTTATTTTATGCTTTTTTCAAAATGATGCATGCATACGGTTGCATAAGGAAATATTTTTTCCTATGTACTCATGTAATTACATCACATGTTTTCCACATGCCTATTTTTTGTATATGAAACATTTGTTATTTTCCCCCATAAAATTGGTTTGATTATCCGAACGAGATTCGCTAAAATGACAATTAGTTTTGAGAAAATTTCCTAAATGAAACGAAGGTATTTTTGTTCGCTCCTGTGACGGGGATAACGAAGAATCAGGAAATAAGCCAAATGACAATAGGAGAGAAAACCAAAACACATTTTCAGCGTTGTTCCAAGAAAAATCTTTTCCAGAAGAAAAAAAATAAGGATAAAAAATACAAAACAATAGATCACTTAAATTTGTTTGAATGCTCTGGAAGAATTACATTCAGACGTTACGCCTCAGAAATAGTTTTAGATACTATTGGGACTTCAACTGAATAATCAAATGCAGAAGTCGTTAAGATGTGATATGATAAAGGAGGTTCAATTTTCAGTTAATACCAAACCTGTAAATAAAAGTGACGTTACACCAATTAGAATGCCACGGATTAGATATCTTTCGCAATAATTATTTACAAACAATGACGACAAGAATAATATGCTAATGGGAAAAAAAAACTTAATGAGGAAATTTAAAGATCCTGTCAAAACGAGTTTACTTTCCACCAAAATTTGCCATCAAAGGCCAATTACAGTGATTTTGGGTGAAATTTGAGGATATTTAATGTCTCCTTTTTTCAGGAAGAATTTGATGTATCGGTGAAAGGTCAATGACAATGGATATCACACAGAGTAAATATTTAAGTGAGAAAAGGTTAGCTGACATGGAGGAGTGGAAGCCATCTGAATATTTAAAAAAGGATACTTGTATAATGATGATTCGCACCGGGTGTCAAAGTGCCCACTTCATGTCTGGTGCTCAATGCTCTATTAAAACTTTAAAGGCTCTACGACGTGACATGGGCAGCTGCACCGGGTACTAAGAAGCCGTGGTCTGCAGAAGGAACAAAGAAGGCGTTCTGAATGCGTCCGCATGCCGGAATTCACCTACCAATTGTAGGACAAGGTGATGGAAGACCCTGGGCTGACGAGCATGAACTTTAATCTTTAATTCCTGCAAATGATTTGGATCGGATTAAGGACAAGGGACGAGTAAGGCAACACTAATATATTGATTTTATTATTTTCGATCCATTTTTGCTTTACTTAGCGATATGATTTTGCTCCTGGTCTTACTGAAAGGCCGGCTTCACTAAATCTTAAGGGTCTTTGCTAGCAGGATGAGCTTCTGGGCTAATATTTTATGGTACACGGCTATATCCATCCTTCTTCCGATTGTTTAAGTCGTTCCCTACCATAGGAGGAGAAACAAGCCCATATCATAATATCGACGGCAATTTGTTTTATGGTTGGGACTTGGTGCTTTGGCCGGTACGCCTGGTTCTTTTTCTTCCTTACTTGATGATGGGAATTGGGGCCAAAATGACTCGGACTTGGTCTCATCAGACCAAAAACATTCGTACAATAGTTATCTGGTTTATATTTATGTTCCTTAGCAAAGGTGAGAGGTGCCTTCGCTTGGCAATTCTATAAACCGGCACTTTTCTCGCTTGTAAAGATCGACCTGATGTTCACCGGATGCCTGACTGACAGTCAGATGAAACGACGTCGTCGCTGCTCTTGCGAGAAGAGTTTTTGGCTCGGGTTTTTATTTATTCAACATTAAACACCCTCTCTTGTTGACAACACGCCTGGAACTTTTCGATAGGTATGGAACGCCATTCGTTTCTTGGCTAGGACGGAGCCCCCTGACCGGATAATGAAACCAACATAAATATCAACATGAAAATCGCTAGTGAGCTCGAGAGTACCAAGAGCGCTCTTCATTTTTAAGGGTAGTTGGATGCCTAGAAGCATTTTTTGTTTTTAATAACAACCAGCGATTAAGTAGGGGCCTTCTTCCTCCTGGGGTGAAAGGAACCAATTCCGCATAAGGGATATGTGGATACAATCACAGATAGGTAGGATTCCTTGGAACGGTGGATAAGAATGTGTTTGTTGTGCTGCAAAGACTAGGAATGAAAAGAGGCGGTATTGAGATTGGCTACGTGTACGGGCAGGTCGAAAGTCGTTCAATATTCTGTTTGGTTCCTCCACACTCGGAGCATCGAATCAACGATGCATGGATGTAGACTTTGCCTTTTCTGTATGTATAAATAAAGAAAGGTATCTCGGGCATCGGCACAATATTATATTACTTAGTCATTGTGCATTTTGCTACAATGATTGGGTCGCAAACTAACACAACTCAATTATTCAATCCACTTTCGACTATTATTTTTAAATTTCAAGTGTTTTATTAACGTTTTAAATGAACTACAGCTGCCAACTAAAAACTTCGATTCTGTATTTGTGTTAACTAGCATTTTTAGAATTGGTAAATAATATATTTGTGCCCTGCCATATTTATAACTATTTACCTCTTAACACTTGCCAGATGCGGTAACTGACTGCAGTGTCGAGTTTATATGGTATATATACATATATACATACATATATATATATATATATATACATATATATATATACATATATATATACGTAGGTGAGTCAAAAAGTTCTCAGACAAATGCCAGATTATTGAAATGTTCGATTTTGTACAAGTAAATACAGGGTCAAACACGACTTTCATGTTTTCTGAACAATTCCTACAAAATTCGTCATTCAATTTGTCGAGACTCTTTGTATTAGATGTGCTTCAAAAAGGTTACTTTTTTGAACCCATAAAATGGCAAATTTTGAGATAAGAGCGAACATTAAATTCCTGACTAAACTTGATTGGAAGCCTGTTAAGATTATTGACGCTCTACAACAGGTTTATGGTGACTCTTCGCCATGTAGAGCGGTAGTTTACGACTGGATTAAGCGCTTCAAGGGGGGCAGAGAAGAAGTTGAAGATGATCCACGTGAAGGGAGACCCTCCACCTCCATTAACCCAGAAAATGTCGAGCTTGTGAGGAATCTAGTGGATAAAGATCGCCGTATTACTATTGATGAAGTTGCCAATGCATGTGAAATCTCTCATGGCTCAGCATTTGGAATTCTAACTGAAAATCTTGGCCTGAGCAAGCTTTCAGCACGTTGGGTCCCAAAAGCGTTGCGAGAAGACCAGCTGAATCATAGGGCCAACCTTTCTTTGGCTATTTTGACCAAGATTGAAGCAAACGAGGATAGTTTTTTTGAGCGCCTCGTAACGGGAGATGAAACTTGGGTGTATCAGTTTGATCCTGAAAGTAAAAATCAATCAAAAGAGTGGCACCCAAGGGGGGCAGCAGGGCCTATCAAGTTCAAGACAGAGAGGTCCGTTAAGAAGATAATGGCTACAGTTTTGGGGGATTCGGAGGGAATTATTTTAATAGACTTCTTAGAAGGACAAAAAACTGTTACATCCAGCTATTACGAAGGAGTTTTAAGGAAGCTGAAAACTTCAATAGCCAAAAAAAGACGAGGAAAGCTCCACAAGCAAATCTCGTTCCACCATGACAATGCCCCTGCACATTCGTCCAAAGCTGTGAGATCTCAGCTACGGGAATTTCGATGGGAAACTCTTGCTCATCCCCCTTATAGCCCTGATTTAGCACCCTCTGACTTTTTTCTGTTTCCAAATTTAAAGGGACCACTAAAAGGAACCCGGTTTCAATCATTAGATGAAGCAAAAAAGCAGGTCATTACTTGGTGCCAGAGACAACCCCGTGAATTCTACAAAGATGGTCTTTACCGTTGGATTCATAGATTAAGAAAGTGTATAGATGTTAATGGAGCTTATGTAGAAAAATGATTACAGTATTATTACAAATAAAAATTTTATGCCATTTATCTGAGAACTTTTTGACTCCCCCTCGTATATATATATATATATATATATATATATATATATATATATATATATATATATATATATATATATATATATATATATATATATATATATATATATATATGTATTCGGTGCAAAAATAATAAATCACAAAATATGATTCCGATTTATTCACGAACAGGACTAGTTTCGGCTTTCGCCATTATTAACTGTATAATGAGAGGTATGATTTGCGACTCCAGTATATAAAAGCCCATTCCAGTGATAGCAGAGCAGATGTATTGCTTTTTATTGAGTACTACTCTCCCTGCCGACCAGCCTTCCCTCCGGCCGCTCCAGTCATAAAACACACACAAAAAAAAATACGTCTAGAAACACTCCGCATCAATGTATAGCCACCGACCTATCAAACTCCTCTTATCCCCAGTTAAGTTATTTGCGAACTCTCCTTTCCAACTAAAATGATCCCCTGCTAAGTTATTTGCGAACCCTCCTTTCCAACTAAAATGTTTCCCTGCGCACCCACAGGGACTCCTTTCTTTTATTTCTATACACAGAATTGATTCGATTATAAACCGCATCTGTCACCATGATCTCCGACAGGCATCAACGCACTTACTTGCTCTTTCCCTCGCCTTCGGATCAGGAGGCAAGCCCGACGGAGAGTCTTCGCCCTTAACTCATTGCAAAGGATCGGCCTTACTAAAAGCCAAGACCAGACACCCTTCTGGCAGCTGCCCAGTCGCCACAAAACATGATGGCCTAAATACCTCTCTCCCTTCTCCTGCCTTGCCAAATTTCGCTCCGTGAATGTGACTCCACACTCATAAACCCGTTGAAAATCTGCCTTTCACTTAGAAAGACATAATTGCTGGCTTCGGGAAAAGGAGCTTTGAGGTCTAGTCCACTGCGGAACCCGAAGTCATGGCCATCCTGGATCTGTGGCCAGAGTTACAACCTGGTACCCACCCGACCCAGTGGGTCTAGCCAGGGACACAGATAGAATTTACACCCGTCTCTGTGTACGCTGGGTGTAACTGAAATATACAAAACCCGTTCGATGGGGTGTCATCCTCAAGCGGTAGTCGTTGATTCGGCCCCACCTATCCTCAAGTCTGCCATGCTTTCGCACCCTCTAAGGAGCCTTTCCAGGCACAGCATATCCACATCATCAACCTCCCTGGAGTCACATCACGGGCGGTCGTTGGCAGGGCTGGGGACTCCCCTGCTATAATAGAAAAAAGCAAAGTTGCTACCCTAACCATGAGTTCTCGACACAATCTATTCCATAAAAAAAACAAAAAACATGCGCACTCACACCCCAAGTCATACTCCTACTAGCAAACATACACGACACCCCCATCACTAACATATTACAGGCTCACACAGAAAAAATACTCGTCTTCAGGTCACCTGAAAACGCACACAAATTTCACGAATACGCAACTGACGCACTCACCCAACTTGATCACCACACCAGACTTTACGACGAAATAACAAAAAGACACCAAGTACGCATACTGAAAACTAACCCCTTATGGTTTGCATTCCCAGCAATAAACAAATTGACCAACTTAAAGCAAGTGTATGGTGAAGAAGTTATTCAAGACTTCTATTTCAACTGCACCAAGCAGTGGGCGGTTATTACACTGGTAGACGAGCAAACAAAGAACACGCTGCTAGACCAAAGTATCAAGGTCTGCGGCACCCTCACATACCCGCACAACATTAAGAACCAGCTAAACATCAAACCTTAACGTTGCCGGAGCTGTTACAAGAACGGAAGTGAGACACACACTTGTCAATCAGACTTTGTTTGCTCAAGATGCAGTATAATGGGTCATCATTACTCCAGCTACACCTCCACCAACCCAAAGTGCCTCAATTGTGGCAGCAACCTCAAGAAGGCTCGGGAAGACGCCGTCTCATATATACGGCGTCCACATACGACCAGCACCGCACCCACTCACTCCACCTCGCCCCTGTCCCTTCATAAGATAATACGCCGCCACGGCCGGCGCAATGGGGGCAACACCTATCCCTGTACATCCTTCCATACGCCCCGCCCCAACAAAAACTCCGACACCTACATCAGGACCAATACACGCTCTCGCACTAGGACAAATACATACACATACAACAGGGCAAACACACAACACTTGTCCCAGGCCACACCTGGTCGCCGTTTTTTCCATGGTAGCAAATGACCTAACTGTGGGAGACCACGCCGATATGCCAAGTACCTCAACGAGTTGTACACATCGAATGGAATAGGGCAGATCGTCTTCTCGGAGAAGCTATTTGCCCTATTATATGAACACAAAGACAGCAACGATCATGCAACACGCTTTAACACTTGCATTGCGTCAGGCCCACACGTACTATCTGACCACATTCCTAGATGCGTGTTGATCTCTTCATCACTCATACTTATACCTACACCCCACCCTCCTCTTTGACTACAAAAACACAAACTAGGTGGAATTTACTAGACACATAATGGAAAACAAACCCATAACATCAACCTACATAACACAAACCCCAGCTACTAGACCCTCACTAGTCCACTCTACTAGACACAATAAAGATCGTACGAGACAGATACACCACAAAAAAACATACACTCCCATTAGACATTTCACATAATCGATACACACTCAGGCCATCCTCACGCTATAAAATAATCACTACACCATAGGGCCAAGACAATAAAACATAACTCTACTACGTGGCCGCATCCTTCAGTGAGTGCAGCAGGATCAGAATCGTCAGTGGCGTGAGGTGGTCCGTATTGCGGACGACGCTCGCTGCGCTAAAACTTCCTTCTTCTGGCGGCGCGTACAGGGATTGCTTGGTGTGGAGCAAGAAAACCCAATCACCCTCACTACCAACAACCAGACACTCACTAACACTAACGACATCCTCGAAACCTCCAGGTCCCATTGGAACACAGTCTACACACACAACTCACTGAAACCAAATACACAAGAGCACGTCTAAAACGTTCAGTAATGGTGCCAACTCCACGCTGATGAGCTGGAGACCACCTCTCTATTACAATTGGAGGTCCTCGACAACAGTACCACAGTAATCACTTCCATCACAGTCGAGGAGACAAAACACTACATTAAATCAACACCTAAATGCGCCTCCTGCCCTTCCGGCCTTCCTGCTACCTCAATACACCACCTTCCTGAAACAATTTACCCCATACTAACACTCCTCTACAATGCCATATTATCCTCTGGTCACTTCCCACAACTATTCAAAACTTAACTCAATGTTGTACTCCACAAGAAAAATAAAGATCCATCACACCCCCAACAGCGGCGTATTTAAGGGGAGAGCCATTGGGCCATGCCCCCCCCCCCTCAGGGAATGGAAACCAACCCCTTACAAAATTAGCAGAGGAGGCCATGGTGGAAAAAAAACCTGTTCTAAAACAAACCAATATACACCATTTCCTCTGATTTACCATCATAATTAAATAGTAAATATGTTTAATGTTAAATTACTTTCATATTTCAGACAAAAGTATGCACAGTTATTAAAAAATGTGACATTTCTTTCCGGCATTTTTTCTGATCGGCCGGAAACGCTTCGCAGGAACGTGAGCTATCTGCGCATGTCCGCACGTGCAGAAACGCAAATTTTAGACGATTGCCATCCGCCTGAGAAGAAATTCGACTTAAAAAGAAAACACTTTTTATTGCTCAAAATTTCTCCTCCCTCAAACTTGGGTGAATAAGATTTTAACATATATCTAACATTAAGCGGCCAATATATTTGTTCTAAAACAGGATGACATGGGTATGGCATGGATTTTCTAGTGCAGAAAACGGTTCTTTTTTTATTCGTACTTGTATCTTTGCCCCATCTGTAAGCACATTCAAGCCATTTTCGATTTCCTGTGAGTTATCATCAAGGCTATCGTTGTCTCCATGGTAAACAAATATGGCGTCGTATCTGGAAATTTAAAATCATTTATCCCTTTGACTTTAAATCATTTAGCAGCAATTTTCTGACCTGCCAAACTGCAAAATTTGGTGGTTGAAATGAATAGTATCTATTTATTTCAACTACCAAATTTTGTAATTCAATGCCTATTCAGAATAGACATTGGATTGATAAGTTTAGGCAGGGTGTATGGACTTGGAGCTGACAAACTGTTGGTTATGAGGGTATAGAGTTTGCTGTCACTGTATCAAAATTCAATAATGGTTGGTAGATAGTAAGAAATCAGTAAATCAATTAAGACCCACAAAGAACAATAAGATTAAAAAATGCATAAAATTTAAAAGTAACTACATAAAGAGCTAATTTGGCATGCATGTTCTGCTGTTGATTTAAATTCAGCTTGCGTATGTATTGGTCATGTCTGAAATTAAGCTCTTTCAAATGATATATGACTCAATGTGTTCCAATGATGTTGAAATTTTCAACTCCGCTAACACTGATCTGACTGAAAAGTATCACCAGACCACTCACATTTAATGCCGGATATCTCAGCAACCACTTCGTCTTTTATCGAAATTCTTTTTGTATTAAACTCAGTATTGTAATCCTTTTGAAATGATATATGACTCAATGTGTTCCAATGATGTTGAAACTTTGGTGAACATTGCTACTATAAAGGACCATGCAAAAAAGTGGTGTTGAAGAAGGCATACACTGAGCATTTCCCTATCAAAGCAGCAGCAAAATATTACGACCTACAAATTTTGAAACAGGTTTGCTCATACGAAAGCCAAAAGTTTTTTGACAATTTGCGTATCATTGATAGAGATGACGATAACAATGATGCTGGAAATGCTTTAGGGTTAGACTTAACCCATTTTTGGACGTTTTTTGCAAATTTTGTCAGTTTTCTGTTTTTGTCAACAAATGTATCGTTAATTATTCATTTTCGATATCCCTAAATAATTTTCACGTTTAGTACCTCAATATACACAAAAATAACTTTTAATCAACAGCTGTCAACTATTGTCTTCTTAGTTAATTAGCTGGCAATATCTGGTAGATTTGGTATCAAAATGATCAGTGTTTAATCAGCTTTAACGCTATTCTGAAAGGTCAATTTCATGATATAACACCACCTGATTGGTTGAAATATCGCCCTGATTTTGAATTCGAGCTCTCTCAGCCAATCACAGGTTGTCTTTCTGATTTGCTTCGACTCTCGTCAACTTCCTGTTTCACAAGTCGCCGATTGCTGCAAATTTTCGTAGTTTTTCTGCTCAAGTAGTGCTATTCCTGTTTTAGGGCTATTGAATGCAAAGTAATGCCTTTTGGACTTGGTAGAAAATAGAAATGCAAAATCCAGGAAAAGGGTTATGTCTAACCTTAAGGGACTATATACCGCGTCTACTTTGGTAGTCTTTTTCTTTTAGTTCTAACTTACATGAGAGTCCTACATATGGACCCTGATTACTGCAGTGTGTGTATATATCTATATGCATAATCTGTATTTTGATTTATTTTCTTTTGCAGTTTTACGGCTTAAATAAACATGATTCTGTCTTAATTTTATTGAACTGATGAGCCCGTACAACTCTCTCTTTTAAGCTGGTAATAGCTACATACATATTGGGTTCTTTTTTTCTAATATTCTAAAGAGAAGTATCGTCGATTACTTCACGCGCTGTGAGCCTGCGACGGCAGATAAACGAAAGGCTTCCCCAGAGTCACCCCCGGAACTTCTAGACGTCCAACATGAATCCTCTTCCTCTTCACCGACGTTAACACCGTCCACATCTGCGTTACCTAATGGTAACTCCAGTAAAGATGATATAAGAGTTATCAACTGGTTGGAGCTAACTGATGCAGAGAAACTGCGCGTACTCACCACACTTTGGGCAGCGCTATTGTATTTTCAGTTATCTTAGAGCGAGCGTCAAGATAGAGGCAGAACTAGACGTAAATATCTCGGACCACATCTAATCGGGCAGTATAGCATCTTCTCCTATCTGTGTCGAAATGTGGATTATTCTGTCGCCCTTGCATGTTTTTCGCTCCTGAAGCAATCCGAGGAAACCAATTGAATCGCCTGGTCAGAACACCCCAAGAGAAGTTTGTTCACCTAACCGGCAAAGATGGCTATTTGTCAACGCATCTAGCGACCAAAATCCATGAAAACAGTGTCGCGCGCGCAGAAGCGTTCAAAACGATAATGAAGACTGGAGACATAGAGCAGCAGCTGAACACCGCAGAGGCCAAGCAGCGTGACAAAAACCAAGCTGCTCTGCAGCGGATACTCTTTTCTAGAAAGTTTCTGGGTAGATTAGGTCTACCGCTTCTGGGCATCGCGATTCTGGAACCCTGTTGCTCTCTTCCGTAGGAACCGGTGCCGATATAGATTACGGACAAGGCAATCTGAGAGCGACTCTACAGCTGATGGCGGTTTCCAGCGATAAAGTGTTACGGGAACATTTAACGAACACGAGTAGGAATTCCACATACATTTCCTCCCAAGCCCAGAATGAACTGATAGCAGCCATTGGAACAGTGATTCAAAAATCAATCATTGAAGAAATAAAAGAAGCCAGATTCTTCTCTCTTCTAGCGGACGAGACCGCAGATATCTTGAGAAAGGAACAATTAAAAGTCTGTTTACGGTACCTCCGAGGCGGCCAAATATGTGAACGGTTTCTTGGTTTTGGCTGAGGTCCACGATGTGACTAGTGCAGGTTGGCTAAACAACTTCTGCATATTCTGCAATATTCTGCAGTTGACATTAGAAATATGGTTGGACAGAGGTACAACGGAGCCGCGGCTATGTAGGGGAACAAAAACCGTGTGCAAAAGTAAGTGCGTGAAGAATGCCCGTCAGCCAGCTGCACGCATTGTGTGTCCCATTCGCTTAATCTATGTTTGCTGAAGGCGGGCGAGGTACCAGATATTATAAAGGCAGTGACGTTGATGCACGAGATTGCGCTTTTTTTCTGTGGCTCAAATAAAAGATTGCTCAATCTTGAAGAAGCTATCAAGGAAGAGTGTAATGAAGCCACCCATTCGCGTCTGAAACTCCACTACGCCACTAGATGGGTAGAGCGCCAGTAAGCAGTTCGCATATTCAAAGAACTACTACCCGCCATTAAATTGTCGCTACACAAAATTAGCCTATAGCCACCCGCAGATTGCGCCGGTAAGGCGCTACTATTCTCTTTCGCCATAGACAATGGTGGATTCTTGTTTGTCCTAGAGGTACTTGCATCGGTTTTGGAGATCACCAAGTCACCTTCCGTTAAGCTTCAGGCCGAAGCCCAGGACATCCATAAAGCGGTGGACAGTGTCCAGAACTGTGAGAAGGTCCTGAGACAAATGCGATTAGACGAACAAGTCTTCAGGGACATTTTCATGTTCGCTCAAGAATGGTTTGGTGAAGAAATCTGCATGCCAAGAACGACTGACAGGCACACGCAGAGGTCCAATCATCCGGTCGAGACGCCAGAAGTTTACTACAGACGTTCTATTTTCTTCCCGTACATCGACGTCTGTATAAGCAAACTAGATAAATGATTTAAATCGCACAGTGCGAAAGCATATGTGCTCAGTATGCTACTAACGGCATACTGTCAGGATTCCGACGATTCTAATCCCCTCATAGAAGCCGCCCAGTTGTACCACCAATTCCTTCCAGGACAACCAGAGTGCCTGAACGCTAAATTACTGCACTGGAGGGCGTACTGGGCGCGATAGGTGACCACGAAATATACACTACGAAAAAGAGTCATGGATGCAGTGGCGGTCACGGCGACTCTCGGTACTTATCCCATGATAGAAACCCTTTTGCGAATTTTTGCAACCTTGCCGGTGACCACTGCGACAGGTGAACGCTCATTTAGTACTCTGAAATTGATAAAATCTTACCTACGGTTCACCATGCACGAAGAGCGACTGAATGGCCTATCCTATCTGTACACCAACAAGGACATTCCACTAGTTCAAAGTGACGTTATTGATGAATTCAGCCGTACCAATCGACGACTGGTTTTCAAGTGATGCAAGTGTGAAAAAACACCGCTCACCCAGGGTGAAATTAAAAGACCGCAAAGGAACTGACCGTAGATAAGATGTTATCAATTTCAACTATATTATATTTGATATGTATTTGGGTAACTAAAATGATACTAAAATCATCCCAACTCCAGAAGGCCTCGCATAAGCTTTTCTTCATGCCTTCTCCCTTCAACAAACATATTATGTTTAAATACACATTACTATTAAGTGATTTCTAGATGCAGTACCCGAATAGTGCTGCACGATCTATCTCACTAGATTTTAATGGTTCAAAAGCATTTTTGCAATCTGTGCTTTGTTGTCGTTCATGAAAAAGCTTAGTTAACGAATGTTCATAGGGTCTTGTGCTTATATGTATAGTATTTCCTGATTAAATTTATCATTTTTCTGTGAAATTTCATTAAAAACTATTTCAGTATATAATTTTGATTCGAAAATACCTCCAGATCGCTTCTTTGGTAATCTAGTTTTAAAAGATTTCCGGAGGGAAAACCCTCGGACTCTCCTCTAGTCACGCGCTTGACTGTCCAGTGGCTTGTCCAATATTCCCCCCCTTCTATGTCCCTCATTGAAAAAGTAACTAAATTGATGATTTGAGTGATTTAAATGTAATGATGTGTCATTTTGCAGCCTAAAAAATAAGGATTGTCATTCTGATGTGTGAAAATCTTGCTTGGAAGTTTATCAAATTTAGGATGGATGTTGGCTTCTTTTGATGGTAGGGATACGTTCTGAGATATGCCCAGATGCGAGGAAAACGACAGCAAGTTTTTCCTGAGGAGGCTCCCCTGAACTCTCCGCCGCAGGCTCCGCGATTCACATGCCCCCCCTCCTTCAACGGAATCCTAGCTATGCCACTGAACCTCAACAACTACAGGCCTATTTCTCTGCTAGAGAAGCTAGGCAAGAATCTCGATTGTATGGTTAACAACCGGCTGCATAATTTCCTTGAGAAAAGGGACTGGTTCTCCCCTTGCCAATATGGCTTAAGAAGAGGTCGGTCCACTCAGGCAGTTGAGACCATCGTTCATGATACCATACAAAGAGCATGACAAAAGGCACTTTACATCTGTGAGGATGTGGAGAAAACCTACGATAAAGTGTGGCACGCGGGTCGCCGTTGGAAACTGACTAACAACACGGATCGCATGCCATGCACAAAGAATACTAAAGGAGAAGACAGAATACGAGGACAAGTGGCAAATTGCCACGAATCCTCAAAAGACACATGTGACACTCTATGGTGGTAATGATCACTACATGTTTTTGCTTTGGGGAGTACATCGAGGTCGATGATGAAGGATACCCTGAATTGAGGGCATCACACCTACACTAGGTTTAAACGGGTAGGAATGTGTGCAGTCTTTGGACCCGTATCTTGACTGAGGGGAGAAGGACCCTTGTGGCGGGAGAGGCTCGAGACGACCAGGCTTCATCCTCGGGTTCAGGCAGCTGTCGAAACACCGGTCTGTTGGTGCTCGCCTATAAGCACTCCCGATCCTGGTTTGTGATCGAGGTATCCTTCCTCTAGCCTTTGCGTAAAAAGGCAGAACCCACAAGTCAGTATGGGATGGGGGTGCAGTGGTTTATAGGCGCCAGAGCATGTCCACACACCGGTGGGCCTGCCAGCCGTACCTCTAGGGATATGCTTTAAATCCGCAAGATTGGAGGGCTGCCTTTCTTCAACATTAATTTTCAACTCTTTCCAAAGATGTTCTATGGGATTGGAGTCTGGGGACTAGTTTAGCCACTCGAGGATATTAATACGATGCCTATTGAGCCAATCAGTTGTTTGCCTTGAAATATGCTTAGAGGTGCTATCGGGCAAATACACCCAACGTCTAACCATATTTAGTTTTCTGGCGGAGATACTGAGATGTTTTCTAAAATATTTACAGTTTTCCTCTGAGTTCATCGTTCCTTCTCTGGTTTAAAGGACTTCTGTACCTTCTGATGAAAAGCAATCCAACAAATCTACCCTCTCACACCAGATCACAACCATCCGAATCCAACAAGACTTACCTGCACACCCTAGACAAAAATCTTAGGGCAACTTTAGACAAGTCCCTAGAACTCCACATGCACCAGACCATGATACAGGCAAGGACCGAGAATACGAACAAGAAGCTGCGTAGGCTCAACTCTGCCACGCAAAAACTACAATTACATCTATACAAGATTCTTGTTAGACCACTATTAACATACGCCACAACACACTTCTAGCTGCGAGGCGCACAAAGCAGAGGGAAGCACAACACATCCAGAACTCCGACCTGAAGCGCGCCTGTCGCTCTCACATGTACACTAGAATGACAACTTTATACCAATAGCAACAAGCTTGCACCATTGAACACCTACACGACTAACCATACAATTGAGGAAACTCGATAGAAACCACATATTCACGCACATTCACACGAGACATAACGCTGTGTAGCAACCTAAGAACCTCTCAGCAAAAGACTACCCTGAACCTACACCCATACACACATAAATGTATTAGCATTGCGAATGGCGCGTTTGCGTGAATACTAGTATCTCTTCCATCTAGCCACCCCCAGTCGCTTCAGTAGAAAAAAACACACATACAAACAGATGCCCAGGAACATTCCTCATCGGCGTAGAGCCACCGACCTATTTACTCCTCCTATCCCCTCTTAGTTTTTTTTTCCGAAACATTTCCTCTCTGACTAAAAGATCTCCTGTGCTCCCACAGGGATCCCTCTTTTTTGCTTTCTATACACACTTAGCTTTGCTATAAACAGCCAGTATCAGTCATTCCCCGGGATGAAAAGTTGTCTCCTGAACCATACATATATTTATATCTTTCATTATATTTCCATTGAAAGAAGTGCGCGATCAAGTGTCACGACACCTGAGCTCAATCTTCAACATGTCATTCTAGGCCGAATGCGTTCCTAGAGACTGGCGTGAAGCGGAGGTGACTCCTATCTTCAAGAAAGGAAACCGTACCAACCGTCGAACTACCGACCTATCAGTCTGACTTCGATAGTCGGTAAACTCATGGAAAGCATTATGGTGAACAAAATGATGTCGTATTTAGACTCCAACTTGTGATTGAGGAGTTCCAGTCATTGGTTCCGAAGGCAACGGTCATGCCTGACGAACCTTGTAGAATTCTTCCACTTCGTCTTCAGTGAGCAGGATCGGGACAAGGCGTTGGATGTGGTCTACTTAGACTTTCAGAAAGCCTTCGATAAGGTACCACACCGCCGCTTTCTCCGGAAAGTGTGAGCGCTGGGCATAGACGGAAAAGTAGCAGGCTGGATATAGAACTGGCTAAGTGGCAGACGGCAACAGGTGGTGCTGAATGGACAGGCTTTTGAGTGGGTGCCTCAAGGTTCTGTCCTGGGACCACTACTATTCATCATCTACGTCAACGACATGGACGGTGACAGTTGCCAAGATTTCTAAATTTTTCGACGATACCAAGCTTCGTATGAATGTTGCAAAGGATGGAAATACTGCCGCCTGCAAGATGATCTTCGAAAAATTGGGGAGTGGTCTGATACGTGGCTAATTCCTTTCAACGTAAACAAATGCAAAGTGATGCATATGCGCCACCGAAATCCCAAATCACCCTATATCCTTAAGGGCAATGCTCTTGAGCATACCGATACTAAGAAGGACTTGAGTGTAACTATCACCGAGGACCTCAAGTTCTCGAAAAAGTGTATTGAGGTGGAGAAGAAAGCCCAAAGTATGTTAGGGTATATAAAGCGACAGTTTGGATATCGGAACAAGGAGATAGTACTGTGTATGTACAACTCGCTAGTCCGACCGCATCTGGAGTATGCCGTACAATTTCGGAGTCCTGTATTTAGAAAGGACTTCACGAGATTGGAACGCGTGCAAGCCAGGGCAACCAAACTGATTCCCTCTATCAGACATAAAAGTTATAAAGATAGATTAAGGGAATTAGATATGTTCTCGTTGGAAACCTGTAGACTGCGTGGTCAGCTCATCGAAGTTTTCAGAATACTTAGAGGGTTCGACAATGTTGACTGCAGGGATATTTCACACTTATTGAGACAGGAACAAGAAATCATGGCTTTAAACTTGAACTGAAGCGTTACAACCGCGATCTGTGTGGAAAAACTTTCACGTACAGTATCTGCGGTAGTTGGAACGCACTTCCAGTGGAAGTTGTCAACAGTGAATCTGTTGACCAGTTAAAGTCGAGACTAGACAGGGTCTTGAAAAGTGTCCGTTTAAGGACGTAAATCATATGAGCAGAGATGTACCCGCTCGACTGCAGTCGGGTACTTTCTTTCCTTGTTACTCCTTGTTACATTGGATAGGCAGCTAGAGTGGATGCTATAGCAGATGAGGTTCTAATAATATGGGTAATTAATGGATCTTATGGTTCTGCCTCTAAGGTCTGAAGAAACGAAACCGTGCAGGATGATTGAAAGATCTTTCTGATAATTCCAATTTATAATTGTAAAGTGGATAAAGATGAATGCAAGAATAACAAGGGAATAAAGTTGTCGAGTTTGGTAGCATAATTTTGTAAAAATAGACATTGACTCTTTTAAAAATCATATGAAAATATATAATAGGAGTAGAGAAAGGGGGCCCAGAGCGAGAAGGTAGCCCAGAGCGATAAGGGGGCCGTTGATGTGTTCACAGTGGAGACAAGCGTCTGACGACGGTATGGAACAAGAATGTTTAAGATGTCTAATAATTTTATGGATCTAGAAAAAGAGAAAGATCAAACCGATATGAATACGCTGTGCCAGGTTTTGGAATATAACGTAGTGGGTTGTAAAGTTTGATTAAAATAATAGTTCTTTATGTTGGAAGTAAAGCTGTATGGTTCAGGTCTGGCTGAACGATGGACGGAATGAAAGATTTGAGATACGTTTGGGTGTAAAGCAACTGTGTTGATTATTACTACTATTTTTTTTAATATTTGTATGGATTGAGCGCATAGAGAAGTGTGAGTAAGAGTAAGTAACATCATTACGAGGTTAATGAGAAATAGTGTGGTATTAGTACTGTTTTATGACAAGTCTAGTAGGCTGATAACCTCGTGCTACGAATATGAGAGTGAGATGAATTTAGAAATACTGGGTGAACCCTTGACTGGGTATAAATAAGGGAGTGGCTAGAAGTAAATGTTTAAATAGGTAAAGTAATGGTGTATGGCGGGGAAATGTGTTTGGGTATGATATTAGGGGCTGAGATGTGTGCTTTGGGCAAGTTCGATGTTTTTGTATTAAACAAACTGCGATATCGGGGTTGTGTAAGAATGTCTAGTGAATGTAAAGTTTCGAGTGTGGTATGAGCAAGAAAATTGTATGAGATCATAATGATTCTAATTTGAGTGTTTGGTTGTGATAGTGTGGTATAGAAGGAGATGGGTAATGTGTAGACCGAGCAGTATAAATGCCAATAGATTGAAAGAAAGTGGTGAAAGTAAATTAGAGGTGAAGGCAAAAAGTGTGTCCGTTGATCGGGCTATCACAGTGCATTTTATCTCGTTTTGTTTGGGCTTTTAATCTTTTATTTGTTTGGGGTACTGATGCTTTCCCCTACTCTGTTTTTGTTATATTCGCGTAGTTATTTGTATATGGCTGCTGAAGGTAAGGATGTTTCGGATATTAGATAGGCCTTGTAACTCTCCCGGATCTGTAGTCTTGCCAAGTTGGCAAATGTTTCAGGTAGGAAAGTTTCGTTCAGGTTATCAAAGATGCCGACGATTCGAGCGTGTAGGTAAGTATCGACCAGTCCGATGCCGGTGCGCTCTCGAAGCTCTCTTGAGCTTATGCAGTCGCCTCATGTTATGTTATTGATGAAACGTAGGGCATTTGGGGGAAGCGTGTGCATTCTTATAAGGTTATTTTTCGATTCGGTATTGATGGGGGCTGCTGGATATATCAATCTGGCTCTTACTAGGGTCATGTAAAGCTTCTTTGATTCTGATAATTAAGATTACGACATCTTTAGATTTTTTTCAATTTCTAGATTTGCGACGCAAATTGTAGAAGTGATGTGGCTTCGTATGCCAAATTTGGCAAATCTAATGCCTAAAATGTTGACGTTTGGAGAGTATAGTAGTATAGTACCGTCTAGTCTGAGAGGCTCTGTTCTGGGTCTGCCAACGGCGACAACAGTAAACTTCGCCTGGTTGGTATGTAGTTTCCATTTTCGTTCTAAATTAGAGATACGTTTAGCCTCGGCGTCAATTTTCATCGGCATCATTCTCTCAGAATTAGCCTGACGTGTCCCAATCTGAGTAAGCCGACAACATACTGCACGTTGAAAGTCCAAAGTAGTAACTTTAGAATTTCACTGGTGTAAATCGTGAAGAGGGTGTAGCTTAGAAAGCCTCTTGAAGGACTCCCGATTGGAGATTGAAGGACATCCTAATGTGACTTACGAATGCTATTCCTGCTTATCTGTTGGTAAGGTAGCTGTGGAAGATTTTTAATAAATAAGGGAGAAGCCCGAGTCTAGAGATTTTGTACTTTTGTCCGTCAATCCACTCCTTGTCGAAGGTTTTCTTCACCTCCCGGCAGACCACATCCACCATGCAGCTGGATGAAGACCCTTGGCCACGTGATGGTTTGTTAGCGCGATCGCTATCTCCGTGCTTCCTTTCTTGCGGGAGCCATGCTATTCTGCGTTCAGCAGATGGTATGTTGTCAGGCGGGAGACCAGTTTGTTGTGAAAAATCTTTTCTAAGACCCTACTAAGGAGATTGGCCTGTAGTTCATCACTTGAACTGTTGGCTTCCCGTGTTTAGGAATAAAGATCATTTTGACTGTTTTCCGGCCGTTTCGTGACTATCATGCAACTAAGTCCGCGTTGAAAATACTTAACAGCTTGATCTACACTCTTTCTGGAGCCTCTTTTAGGCGCCTGGTTGTTATTTGGCTGAAGCCTGGAGCTTTTTTGCTTGAATCCAGAGATCTCAGCGTAAAGCTCTTCTGTGGTTATCGTTCTGCCCTCCGTGGGGCATTCATGTAGTCTGATGAAGTCTGCGGTTTTGTGCACGAGGAATCACCTATAGTGCGTCCAAATGTGCTCCACAACTCTGTCATCGACGCTCAGGTAGAAGTTTTCTTCCTCTTCATCGGAGATTCTGAAAACATCTTTAGAGGTCGCGAAAAAGTTCAGTTTTTTCTTATGGAGTTTTACTGCACATGTCTTTTGCACTACTAGAGAGCTTGCCTTGGTCGTTGTTTGTCCTGGAGCAGTGATGTCAAAATCACTTTGGTTCAGAGGCCACACACATCCCATCTGATCTCAAGTGGACCTATCCAGTAAAATAATTATTACAAAATAACATTTGTCAACTTAAATCTTTAGCTTTGTTTTTCAGTAGGCTACTATGCTTTATCATTCAGCCTACGTTTGTAGCCTACATAATCACTGATCACAAGGGATCTATATTAGATTATTACACATTTGTTCATAGAAAATTCAATGAAATTGAAATAAAATGCATTTCACTTTCATTAACAACTGGTTTATTTTTATACAGTTGAGTGGATACATTTTTACATCTGACAACCTAACCAACTCACCACACTAAATTCAAGTGGAAGCTATGAATAAAGTAAACATCCTGCCTTAAAAAATGTAAATATGCACATTTATGAGAAAATAAAATAAAATTAACAAACATAAGTTAAAGCAGTACATGAACAATAAGATTAGGCTACATCAGATCAAACTATTTTGTAGACTAGACCTACTGAAGCTGAGAATGATATACTGCACAATATTCATCGTCTTTTAATGTGAAATCAGAGTAACCTTATTTTCAAAGAACTGTATTATTGAGACTGCAAACATTTCTGAACATTACAAGAGTTAGGTCCAAACCTTCATGCTGATTAAGCTCCCTCCCAGCTTTCTTTCACCGAAGTTTATCGGCTGCTGCTGGCTCCTAACACTTAGCATCTTATAGCCTTCACGAGGGCATCAATATCAGGTTTCAAATCCTGAGTTGCAGCTCATTTCACAATGTCATTCAAGTGTGTGTTTTTTAACCTTCCCGTTCATCACGGGAAACGCCTGTTCACAAAGATAGGTAGTCACAAACATGGATAAAACCTTTGCAACCAGAGATGTTAATTTGGGGTACCTTAGCAAGAGATATTGATAAAACGTGTCCAAGTCCACCGATGCAAATTTATGCTTCATATCAGAATCATATTGCAAGTCATTATCTCGAGTTGAAAGTCTGTAAGCATATCAGAAGACTTGACTGTAAATAGCGAGTGAAAAAAGGCAAATTCATTCTTAAGTTCACTGACGACCTGAAACCTCCGCTCAAACTCCTGTAGCAATCCTGTTATCCTGTCTTTGTATTGATCCAAATCAGCATTGAGTCCGGTCGCACGCATAGCTGTGAGAAATGGAAAGTGAGAGGTGTCACCGTTGGAGACCCTTCTCTCCCAGAGTGACAGTTTCAACTTGAATGTGCGTATGCTGTCATAATACTGAGTAACAACTTTTTGCGGCCCTGCAACATTTTGTTAAGATTATTCAGATGGTGGATAATATCCATCTTAAAGGCAAGATCCTGCACCGATTCCGGGCATTCAAGTTCCTCTACACGGCTGCCCTTTTTCTACATTAACTGAGTACGGCACCTCGGCCTAACTGCCGTACTTTAGTGTGGTATGGTAGGCCAGCGGAAATGTCATTATCATTGAGAAAACAGTCAAACTGACGCGCTCTGGTGAAATTTACAGTTTGCACAACCACACTCAAAACATTATTCATTTTTAGTGTTTTGCAACACAACGCTTCCTGATGTAAAATACAGTGAAATGCCTCAAAATCTTGTGCTCCATTTGCGGCCTGCATTTTGTCTCTGAATTTTCTCGCAACGCCTACCTTTCTTCCGACCACTGATGGGGCGGCATCTGTAGCCAAGCTAACAGTACGGGACCAGTCGACTCCAACCTTGTCCAGCGCTTTAACGAAAGAGCTGAAGATTTCATTCGCTGTTGTAATATCCTTCATAGGCACCAACTCAAGGAACTCCTCGGTGATGGTCACAGTCTCATCAACACCACAAATAAATATGACCAGTTAAGCAACATCTTTAACATCGTTGCTCTCATCAATTGCAACCGAAAATGCAATAAATAACTTGATTTTGTAATTCATTTGGCGGCCCAAGTTTCCTGAGTCATCTTCAACCTTATCTGCAGCAGTGTTTCTCGATAGACTAATGTTTGCAAAGGCAGGTTGCTTGTCAGGGCACATGACACCTGCAGCTTTCAGCATGCATTTTTTCACAAACTCACCATCAGAAAATGGCTTGGATGCTTGCACCAACTCGTTAGCAATAAAGTAGCTAACTTTCACTGCTGCATCACTGACCTCATGGCTGCAACTAAATGCTGACTGCCGTTTCTTCAGACCAGCTAACAATTCGTTTATCTTCTCTGTTTTTAGTTGTCCCTGCAAATGGTGATATTTTTCTTTGTGATGAGTCTCACAGTGGTGCCGTATATTATATTCTTTGAACACTAAAACTTGTTGATTACATAGCAAGCACACTGTTTTTGTATTCACCTCTGTGAAAAAATAATACTCAGTCCATTTTTCCTGGAAAACTCTACACTCTGTGTCCACTTTTCTTCCTTTTGACAAAGACACTTTGGTAATAGGAGTGTCACTCGAACTTTCCTGACTGTGCGAGGTAAGATGCTTGCGTGAAAGATGTGACTTCTAGACTGCCCAAGTTATGGTGGGCCCAGCTCAAGGTGTCGCTGAGCGAAGCTTTGGGGCACTGTGAAGGGTGGAAACCTATCGCGTGAGAAAGATGTTAAGTTTCGATCTAAACTTGGTTGAAAAGTGCCTCGCTTTGTTTTAAGAGAGCGCACGGAAAATGATTATGCAAGAAATCCTAACGATGTTGGAAAATGCTTTGTGTTGTTTTTCCAGGAATGAAAATGTACTAAAAAATGATTAAGTTTAGGATATCAATAAGTTGTCAAAAATAATTTTGACAAGCATTTCGGTTGTTTCTTTGAAAATTCATAACTCCTCACAGGAATGAGCTAGACTGCTAGACTTATTTTTTTTTAAATTTCCAGATATTTATTCTCTGCAAGTCCTAGGCCATATTAAACCGTCTCTTGGGCCGGATCCGGACCGCGGACCGTATGTTGGACACCACTGCCCTGGAGCTATCATCAATATCGAGAGAGTGGATATTCCGGTACCACATTGCTTTGATCTCCTGTGTAACGCGGCTGAAACTAGTAAAAGATCCAAAAGACTAGCGTATCTCACGACTCGTATTCTAGCATAAATATGTTGAAAACATTGTTGCAGGATGATCATCTCGTGAGTTCGTCAGGTCTAGATGAGAACTTTTCGCCTAGTCAGTGGGATTGTAATCTTATCTGCTGCCGTGATGTTGAGTGGGATGCAGATCAGTTCTTCATCTCTCCTAGCTTGCGTAGACTCATTCATTTCTAAATATACTCCTGGAATAAACTTTTGTAGGCTTCCAGATCGCAGCCGCAAAGATTTTACCATGGCGGCGAGTGATATAGGAGCGGCGGCGAACCCTGACGACCATGGGAATGTGGTCGCTAGATGTGAAGGGGCCATGTTGTATGTGGTGGTGAAAGGGGAATTTGGTGTTAGTAAACATGATATTCAGCTTTGGAAAGTCAGGCTCTATCCTGTCAGCTGCGCCCCAGCCAAGCAGGAGTTCGAGGGTCATTCCTCGGTTTCCAGCCTGTGCGTAGCCAGCAATTCTCGTTCTGACGTTTAGGTCACCATTGATGATGACCTGACGATTTTCTTGGAATAGACTAAACGAATCATGAATGATCAAGTAACCTCTTCTTGGTGGTTCGTAGCTTGTGCCCATCTTGATGTCTTCCATGTATGTCCTGACAATTATAGAGGGGGATAATTGCTCAATTCCCCTTTCCTCCGCGCAATGCAGCTCAGATCGCATAACTATTATCGCCCCATCGTACCTCTCAACTCTCATGTTTCATTGTATAACGTTATATCCAAAGATACCTTGTCGGTCGGGTCGTATAATTTAAGTGAGGCATCGTACAGTTCTACCTTTCTCTTCTCTAGCAGTGCTGTCTAGACTACTGCCTTATCCGTTGCCGAGTCGTAGAACGCCATGAGCGACGTCTTCGGTTGTGATTTACCTTGTCTGCGTGGTTTTATTTATAGCAATGAATTGGCTAATTTGTTTGGAGTCGAGTGTGTGCGTCTTGAAGTGTTGGGTGTCTTCTGTTTGTGTGATTTCCAAGATAGTTTTGGTATCTACTGTTATTTTGAGTCAGGTGAGACCTTGTGCGTGGTTACCATTGGTTGATACAATGACGGCCACAGTTATTGTTCAGTTGGTATATTGGCTACAACAAATGTCACTCCCGTGGCTTCTCTTGCAACCGTTGCTGGTACAACTGTTAAGCTGCGTAGAAACTGAACTTCTTCTAACAAGAGTTTGAGAGAAATTTAGTGGTTTGATGCTGCGTTCTCTTCCGGATCTTGTTCAGTTCCGAATTGAACGTGGCCCAGTGCTGCGTAGTTTATAACGTGTGAATGAAGAATGCACGGCAACAGCTTAATGAGCTTTGCGTCCGTTAGTATGAGAACAATTTGTGGCTGAGTGTTATGATTGCTCTGTGGCTGTGCCTTAACAGTAGTTGCATAAGATTGGGTTGTGGTAGCTCCGTCTCCCTGCTTTTTCCTGTCCAGATAGTCACGACTGCGTACGCACTGTATGCTCTGAATTTTTTGTGTCCCAGAGGAATTAATGCACTTCTTTTGGGAGACAACGCATCCAAGATTGTCTTCTTGGCTACATTATAAACAGACCGTTTTTCTTTTTGTGGTCAGTTTCTGCTTGGGCAGTCTTTATTTTTATAGCACGTCAAAAGATGGTAGTGTTTTTCCTTTGAAATTTACGTTGATGCAATTACCATGCTAAACAGCGTCTCTCAGGTTTATTAGGCCTTTTCTCTTATATTTGCTTCTTCGAACACCGTCTTGAACACATGGGTTAGATCACGGAACTTGACCACTTCTGAGACGACTAATCCTAGATTTCTTTCGATTTCCACCTTGATGTCCTCTGTTGTTCTTGTTTCTACCCATGGGTCAATTTGTCTGCAGGCTATTTCCTTTCTTAGGGTTATTAATGTGGCAGGGTTCGGCTCGAGCCCGATAGCTCATTAGGTATTTTGCTTTGCCTATAATTATTGGCTTATGGTCGGTGTGGTTATGGCAAATAGCTGCATAACCATTCTTAATCTCTATCAGTTTTTTAACACCGGCGCCTAACTGAACGAAGATTGCTCGGAAGACTTCCTTGTTGGGGCACTCTTATCTTTTTTTCAAAAAGGAGACCCGAAGGTCCGGCAGTTTTTAGGGAACGCTCATTTTACTACAGCGACATTGGGGTCCACCATGATGTTTTCATTCCACCCAAACCGCTTCCTCTCACACAAACAAGGAATACACAGGAGGAATCTGCAATGAGTAGCCTTTGGTTCGTTTTTAACTCAGAGATGTCGACAGATAAGAGGAATCTTAAATCAGTCTTTCGCTGCCCTGATAAGACTCCGAGGGTGGGGTAGGGGGGAGGGGCTCTAGTCTTCTTTCAAGCAGCGTAGGCACAAAAAGAATCTCCAATCAACCTACCCACCTTGCTTTTGTCAGTGTTAGACGCAACCTAAACGGGAATAATCTCTAATCAGTCAGCCCCTTCGATTCATAGATAAGCGGATAAGTAATTCGGTCACCTGGATTAACACTTTATCAGACCACCTCTGATGAGATGAGAGGATATTTCCTTTTGGCGGGAAACCATAGCCGGTTCAGTCAGCTGGAGCTTAATCTTTGCACATGGTAGGTAGGTCGCTACTTTTCATTGCCTGCTTTACCGCGGATGACGACGACTGATGACATTGACCGAAAGTAAGAATTTTATTCTATGCAGACGTTGTAAGGAAAATGTGAAGGAGATTTTCAGCGAGAATGTTTTAGGAGATACGGTTTGTAAGAAAAGGCCTGAGAATAGAATTATGAAGCCAATATAGATATAAAAGTGATTTTACCAGAGTAAAGGTGTGGAAGACTGTAAAAATAGGTTGATTATGTGATGGAATGCTTAAGAGAAAAGAGTGGGACAACTGAGTAGGTGAGGTGCCACACCACATAGCATACCAGCCCTAAAAATAGTTACTTTTTTTTAAATTTAAAGACACCCCACCCGACTTTCCTCTAATGTAAAGCTTTATTTTATTGACTGTTCAAATGAGAGAAAATCTCTCCTTTTCTACTGGGGGTGATCTCAGTATCCCATAATTTTGATCTAGAAAAGATTTGGATTTGAAAATAAATCGTACAGAAAAATACGTTACATTAGACGTTTCTGGAAGCAGAGTGAATTAACAGATGCGACTTAACCTAAGGAAGCAAAAAAAATGATTTGTTATCTTAGAATCGAAGTTTTTACAACTAAGTGAAATTGAAGTAAGATGGCTTCGGGGGGAAAGGGATGGCTTTCAATTAGGTTTCAAAACATTTCAAATAAACTGCGACAAAATGTGTCGCCATTACTTACCACTTCAATATTTGTTCCTTGGTTGTGCATAAACGCCCCGTATGCGTTCCAGGCTCGGCTTCCAGTTGAGTTTAGCAGAAATTTCGTCTTCACCATTTTTATTCGTCCAAGTAATTTATAAATTTCGAAAATTTTAAAATTGGTTTCACTTCACTGGAAAGTTCGATTAAATAAACTTCGAAATATCAAATGAAGAATAAATTGGGTTAGATAGTAGATAGCAAGCGCCACTACAGGGCAACTACTGGTCTCAAGGCATGAATTCGAAAACAAAAAATAAACTAAGGTCACATCCATGAAATAATAATTCAAAGCAAAGAAACACAAAGATTATATTTATAATTATTAAGAATAAAGTACAGGCAATGCAAGTGCCCTCTCTATGTAACCTGATTTCTATCCCAAAACAGAAACAAAAAATAAGAGAAATTTACCGCCTTTTCATTACCGATTAATATATGACAACCGGGCAATGGCTTCGCCACTACCCCTTCTTCCCCTTACAGACAGGAGGGGGGGAGCTTGCGCTTTGCTACTAAGATTAAAATTTAAAATCTAAAAAAGGCAGCCATGGTTAAATTTTTATAAATTTTCTGAACTTCGCCAATTATAATAATTTTAAAAAGGAATTCTAAACTAAATTTCCCCCCTTTCAAAATATCACGTTGCTAAAATATAGTTATAGAAGAAAATATATAAAAATAAATTTGCTGAACTTCACCATTTGTAATTCTTTGGGTTTTAAAATATTCACAAAATTTCGATACTTATATTTATTTCTGAACTTCACCATTTGGTTTTTTGATATTATAAAAGAATTATTAGAAATAACTGATAATAAAAACATAAGTCATAACCAAACTAAGATGAAATTATTATTCAAATATTCAAAAAAATCCGCTTCTTAAATTATAGTTAGTGATGATGATGATGATATATATATATTATTAATATTATTACCGAAACCAGGTTTGACAAATTAATTGATCCTAACACTGTGGTTTCTTTCCTGCATTTACATGTATGTTACTGTACTTCTTTGGATATATATATATATATATATATATATATATATATATATATATATATATATATATATATATATATATATATATATATATGAGGAAAATAAAAAATGATTCCGAGCCTTTTCGTCTTTATTATTTATCAAAGGCCGCTTCTATGAATGACAACATATGCATTTGAAATGGTTTATAAGTGAGAAGAGGATTTGCTTATCTGACCTGAAGTCGGTTAGACGAAACTAAAGAACATTAATTAAATATCTTTTGGTTTTGTATTTTGATTTAATGGATTACGATTGGATCTAAGGCTTTCGTCATGCATTTAATCGCTATGCATTTAATCAAAATACAAAACCAAGAAATATTTAATTAATGTTCCTTAGTGTCGTCTAACTGACTTCATGTGGGATAAGTAAATAAACCTTTTGAGTTTATGTTTAAGTTGTCAGTAACATTTATAACAAACACATTCCAAAATATTACGTAAAACGTTATTGCTATAATTTGAATTGGACCACCACTGGCCCAATCAATTCGAATGTGGACAGAAAGGGTGTTCCATAAAGGGCGCCGAATATTTTACATATTTCTAATGAGTAATCTATCTTGTTTATATATGGAGCACAATGGAAGCTATATATGCACCTGCACTGAATCTGCATAACTTATGCGCTTCTCGAAATTTCCGATAACTCTCTCACAGATGTGTGGCGCGATGCCTCCAATCACACGCCGAGTTCAGTCATTAGCGTGGTTTGTTGGCGTATCCCTGTGATTTCACAGAGTTAAAAATCGCAAGAAGTAATATCGCAGGATTGTGGTGGCTATTCCTAGTCACCATGCAAGGATATCACTCGTTGCGGAAAATTTTCGTGGAGTAATGCGAGCGTTTGGCGCGAAGTGTGTCAGGTTGCTCCATCCTGCTTAAACCAGAGGTTGTGGTAAACTTCATGCCGAAACTAGTCTCTTAAATAAATTTTATGCTCCTATACAGTGGTTTCACCATTATATATATATATATATATATATATATATATATATATATATATATATATATATAGTATTTTGTACGTTAAATACAAATTGGTATCATAGTGTAAAAATAGTAAAACATTACTATGATTACGGCACAAATAGCAAATGAACGTTTCAAAAAGTATCCGATACATCTATGAAAACCAGTTAGTATTTGGTGATATGACCTTTCGTCGCTAGTACAGCTTCCAACCGTTTGGGATATTTACTTATGAGGTTCTTGCAAATATTTGTAGGTATCTTGGCCCATTCTTCTTGGCATATTCTTTTTAAATCTGTTAGATTTCTTGGGTCGCTTTTCCGAATCTTTAGTTTTAATTCTCGCCACAGGTTATCGATAGGATTTAAGTCTGGCGACTGACTTGGTCATCCCATAACCTTTATTTCCTTCTGCTGAAACCACGCTGCAGTGCCTTTGGCTGTATGTTTTGGATCGTTGTCCTGCTGGAATCTCCATCCTATTGGCAACTTCAAGTCGTCTGCAGACTGTAAGAGATTATCGTCCAGAATCCTTCGATACATCTGAGCATTCATTTTCCCTTCAATAATATGGAGTCTTCCTGGACCTGCAGAGGAGAAGCAACCCCATACTATTATGTTGCCTCCTCCAAACTTCACTGTTGGGGTGGTATTTATAGGATCATGCGCTGAGTTTTTCTCCTTCCAAACGTGACTAACACTATTTCGCCCAAATATCTCAATTGGTTTCAACAAAGGTGTCTTTCATGGTTCCTCGTTCCTAAGAACTGCTCTAATTGTATTTTTCCATACATTTGTTACAGCTGCTTCCAAATCTTTCTGAAGTTCAGATCGAGTCACTCGAGGATTCTTCTTTACTTAACAGACTACATGTTTAGCCGCATGGTTTGAAATTTTAGATGGACGCACTGAACGTGGGAGAGTTGCAGTGGAGACGTGAACCGGTGAATCGTGTCACCAATGGTTGAGATTGGTATTTTTAGCATAGATGAGATTTTTCTATAGCCCAAACCACTTTTATGTAACTGAACAATTAGTTCTCTGCTCCTTTTTAGCAATTCTTTATTCTTGGCCATATTAGAATTACGTTGTTGAACGATGACCTCACTATCATGCAGCTCTCAGACACTGACTTTCACGTGGACGAAGTGGATTATTTTTCTAGAAAGTTCTACAGCATTCTTTTCACGTAAACCACTCTGGAATGTTCGAAAACTATTTATTATCTCTTTAAAACTAATTTTGTGGGTATGTTGAATACTTTTTGCGGCTATAATCTAACACTTTTGTCGATATAATAACAATTCTTTAAAATTTGTGTATTCTAATACAGAATTTGTATTCCACGTACAAAATACATAAGATGTTCAATTTTCGATTAGTTTGCTGTTGTGTAACTATGGTAAATAAACTCTTGACTATGTATCGGATATTTATTGCATCCAGTATATATATATATATATATATATATATATATATATATATATATATATATATATATATATATATATATATATATATATATATATATATATATATATTCCAAAAATCCCAGAGGAAAATGAAAGGCGAATTCAAACTACTTTCGAACTTGTTCAGTTCATTCTTAAGGAATAACGAATTACTTTACAAAGGTGGTATATATAAGAGACTACAAAGCGGTGCCCCACCGATGTACAGCAAAAGAAGATAAAATAGAAAAATATTATCAGAAACGGGACTGAATACCGAATACGAAGGGTAAAGACATACAGATAAAATCTTTTCCGGAAGTTCCAAGTCGGAGAAAAGAATGTGGACATATAGGCCACACAGCTATGAGTACATACACATGCAGTTATAAATACATTGAAATATACAAAAGCAATATAACAAATTTAGTAAATCAAAGGGCTAAGATTCAAAATGGACAATTTTTCTACAAATAAGTCTATTAATTACAGGGTCCAGTCCAAAGAGACCGGGGGATATATTGAAATTAGGCGAAGAATTAATGAATGAGCATTCGACAATTTTTCTTTTAACAGTCATCAGATGTGTAAATAAACTTAGCCGAATTCTAATTCATAGGGTGACTATTTTCAGGAAAAAATGAACAAAGAAAGCACTATTACTTTCACCTATTCTAATATTGTTTTTATGTTGGGTCAAACGTACATTTAATGATTTTCCGGTTTTCCCAAAGTATTGCTTAGGGCAAATGGCACAATTGACAGAATAAATCCCCCTATACTTTTGTTATTATTTTGAATCAACATTTTGTGCATAGTAGACTCATACTTGAATATGACTGAAACATTTAAACATTTCGAGAGGCGAGGAAGCAAGGAAATGACTCAGAAAACGGTAAAACAAGGGAGTACTTAAAATTGTATGCGGGAGGGATTTCAGTTCTGTAAAACTACTCTTATGCCAAATCTAGGCACCGTACATGAAACTTTTGAGGATAGCAAAGAAATTAACCTTCTTCAAAGATCTTAGAAATCTCAAGATCCAGGAATTACAGGCTGGTGAACCGCAACACTCGGAGAAACATTAAAATAAACCTAGACCATTTGATGTTATCATTAGGACTGGTTCTTATATTTATTTATACTTGGGTCATAATGATAAAGTCAAAGGGTCTGTATTGATTTTAATATTCCTCTGGGGGTTGCGGGTCACAAGACCGGAATTCCTAGATCTTGAGATTTCTAAGATCGTTGAAATAGGTAACAATCTTTGCTACCCTAAAATATTCTTGCGAAGTGCCTAGATTTGGCATAAAAATCGTTTTACAGAACTGAAATATCCCCCCCCCCCGCATACAATTTTAAGAACTCCCTTGTTTTACCGTTTTCTGAGTCATTTCCTTGCTTCATCGCCTCTTGAAATGTTTAAATGTTTCAGTCATATTCAAGTATGAGTCTACTATGCACAAAATGTTGATTCAAAATAATAACAAAAGTATAGGGTGGATTTATTCTGTCAATTGTGCCATTTGCCCTAAGCAATACTTTGGGCAAACCGGAAAATCATTAAATGTACGTTTGACCCAACATAAAAACAATATTAGAATAGGTGAAAGTAATAGTGCTTTCTTTGTTCATTTATCTGAAAATAGTCACCCTATGAATTGGAATTCGGCTAAGTTTATTTACACATCTGATGACTATGTTAAAAGAAAAATTGTCGAATGCTCATTCATTAATTCTTCGCCTAATTTCAATATATCCCCCGGTCTTTTTGGACTGGACCCTGTAATTAATAGACTTATTTGTGGAAAAATTGTCCATTTTGAATCTTAGCCCTTTTATTTACTAAAATTTGTTATATTGCTTTTGTTTTTTTCAATGTATTTATAACTGCATGTGTATGTACTCATAGCTGTGTGGCCTATATGTCCACATTCTTTTTCCCGACTTGGAACTTCAGGAAAAGATTTTATCTGTATGTCTTTACCCTTCGTATTCTGTATTTAGTCCCGTTTCTGATAAAATTTTTCTATTTTATGTTCTTTCACTGTACATCGGTGGGGCACCGCTTACAGTCTCTTATATATACCACCTTTGTAAAGTAATTCATTATTCCTTGACAATGAACTGTACAAGTTCGAAAGTACTTGGAATCCGCCTTTCATTTTCCTGTGGGATTTTTTGCATTTATTGCTCTACTCGTGCGCTACTTTTTGAGTTTCTCATATCCATATATATATATATATATATATATATATATATATATATATATATATATATATATATATATTTGGGTGGTCCAAAAAACTGAAAATGATATTTCTTGGCGGCACGCCAACATCGCTAACTCCCTTCCAATACCTTCCTCGATCCAGACGCACGGGCTATTGTGGAGGACAGTGTTGCTTGTAGTTGTATCGAAGACCAATTCGACTACTTCGTCGGAAATCTTACAAGACTCGAGCAATTATAGACACGCTGCGGCTTGAGGTTCTCCAGTACTTCGGGCAGCACTTGGAATACCCAGCAACTTCTCGAATTCTTGACCAGTTGCCAGAATCGCAACCCTCTTCACTGTCTTCCCTCCCATCTCCTACAGCATTTTCCCGTCCCAATGCAGGAAAATGCAAGAAAGTTCTTCCGCGCTTGTTTTTCTTGGATTTGGCGTGTGTGACGATGCGACCGCCGTATCGAACTTAGGGACAACGTCAGATCCGAAATATCGTAGCCCAGGGTCTGTGCCATAGCGCCAGTGACGAACGCCGCACCACGATCCGGGAGATTGACTCGCTCCAAGGCGCCGACGGCTTCAAGAGATTTGAAAATGTTCTTGTGCCTCTTCGCGGGAGGACCAGATTTATAGGATGAAGTTAGAAGTTGGTAGTCGTGTTCAGCCTTCGACTCCTCCCACGATGTGGAGCTGGAGCAAAAGGCAGCAGCGTCCCCTTGAACTTTGGCCTCTCGTTCGTCGTATCTTCCCTTGAGAGCAGCTTTGTGATCATTTCTCTTTCCCACGCCTGACCTCGACTCGAGATTTCTTTGCATCGATCTCTGCAATGCTGCACTAGAATATGTCCTCACTCTGCATCTTGAGGAACTCCTTGTTTTCTTCGTTGGTCATGGTCTAGAGGGCATCGCTTGTGGCAACATCGAAGAGATCCTGAAGGTCATCCAGGAACATGTTCTCTTTGACACGGTCCCAGTCTCGTCCACGAGTCCAGTGTTTCTTGAGTGCTTGGTATTCGTCGTGGATTCCTCGAAGTTTCATTATGCCTGTTTGTTTTGTTTTTTGATGAACGTTCCTAAATTGAGTAGCTTTACTTTACATACTTTAAAAGAATCACTGAAGATGTTGCAATGTTTGGAACGAAACGTCTGAGAGAAAATAAAGGTCCTTTTCCATCTACTTGTGGTTCTTCATTTTTCTATTGATATATATATATATATATATATATATATATATATATATATATATATATATATATATGCAGAAGAACCGCACTCAAGTATAATCCGTTTATTATATTAACGGACTAGTTTAGGTATCTACTACCATCTTCAGCTGTACAATGAGACTGGACATACAAATGTTTTATATGTATAGGAGGGGATGGGGAAGAATCACAGGGAAACGAAGGGGGAACAAAGGAAAACAGATTAAGAAACAGATAAATTTGTGGCAATTTTCAAAGCAAATCTTTGGACGGAGAGAATTTTGAATAACTTTGTAAAATTTAAATGATCCCTCAGACATATTGTAATGT
>OZ018318.1:182090604-182208104 GCA_963969495.1 Ceratothoa steindachneri | reverse complement strand
CGTAAAAGAGGATTACAAGATATAATTCCGCACATCTTAGAAAAGTCACGTCACCTCTGTGCATGACACGTATTATCCTCCATCTCATGTGGCTCGGTCTCGATCTACAGTCACGACCAAACGTTGAGACTCATAACTCAGAAAGTAGCACGTGAGGGTTCGTAATGAATGCAATGTCCCGCAGGAAAAATGAAAATGTGCTTCCAAGTACTTTCGAACTTTATTCAGTTCATTTTCAAGGATAACTACAAGATAAAATAATATAATAAGGGTATATATAAGCTAGTAAAAGATAAAGGACCGCCTATAAGACGAGAAATCACCCTTCTGCTTTTGTCTGGAATTAAAATTGCTATGAGTCAACCTATAGTTTTCAGCTAGAGTGGCAGCCTCGTTTACAGTGTTAACCTCTCTCTCTTGCAAGTATAACTTAAGGGAATATGGGACTTTGCGGAGAATTTCCTCAAGCACCATCAGTTGCTAACCTTGAGTAAGCATTGAGTAGCCTTTCTTTCTCCTTAGCAAACTCCAGATACGTCTGCTTCTCCTCCTCCTGAAGGCTTCGAAATTTTTGTTTATAGGTCTCAGGTACTTGATCATAGGCTTCTAAGATAGCTTGCTTTACGCTATCATACTCTAATTGTTCATTAGGGAGGTTAGCGTATATCAGCTTGGCTTTACCAACAAAGGCTGTCTGAACAAAGAAACCCCACTGATCTCGTGGCTATTTAAGTTCAGTGGCTACACGTTAAAAAATTCTGAAAAAATTCTCAACATCAGTCTCATCAAACTTGGGCATGAACCTAAGTGAACTACCCAATTCAGATATAGGTTTTTGACCATTTATTCCTCTCTCATTCTGATTTTCATTCCTCAAACTCTGTATAGCAAGCTTATGTTTTCTTTCTCTCTCTCTTTCCTCATATTCCATCTTTTTTTCAACAGTATCAATGAGGCTATACCACCATCTTCAGCACATATACTATATGCATCAACAGTTAGTAAATCTTTTTTTACTAGGTAGTCAATCACACCTTCTTCACCTCTGCCTTTGTCATGCTAGACTGGTGAGCAGTTTCATAATGAGCAGCTAAAGCGATCCAGTCAGACTTTTTAATGCGACTTGTAGCCAAAATATCTAGTGTGGGTTTACTAGTGAATTCATCAATACTAAATTCCATAATTGAAGGTTATAGTTACAATCAATAATCTCACAAAAATGGATTGAAGCAAGTGACTAATAAGTAATAATACAATGGAATTACAAAAAATAAGATAATTACTCAAAACGTGACAAACTAGTATAAATGAACACTGATTCAATAACACAAAAGTACACAAACGTAAGCAAGAGACTCCCGGACAGGCCCCCACTTAATGTTACAGGCATGGTTAAGTCCCACAAAACTAAAGAAAATTAATAGGAACTTCGTTATGAACACGAGATTCGAGAATGCCAATTATAGGCTAAGCTGGACTCTATGCCAGTCTTAAGAAACCCAAATGTGTACGGACAGTTAAGTAACGATGATAAGAGCCATAAATTGCTTAAATCAGAGTTCAACTTATAGCACAGTCTAGTACTGATAAGGCAAAACAAAGAAAATATAGAAAATAATATATTAAGGTTATAAATGAATATATGAAATCATGAATATCATATTTAGAGTTTATAAAATAAATACAATCTTAATAGTACCTATCACACGTGAGAGAGAGGTCTGGGTACATAGGCGCCAAACTTAACAACTATAAGGGACTTACGTAGCAGTAGTAGTAGTAGTGAATAATAACACAAAACAACAGAGCACATTAATTGAACAATTACACAAAATCTAGAGCAAATTAATTCCAGTTAGAGCGCGTTAAGTGGTTGGAGGTGAAGGGCCTAAAATGGGGAACTTTAAACTTAAATAAGTATCGGTAGCAAGTTAGTTGGTTGTGTGGGAGAAGGTTAGTCGGTTGCATGGGAGGAGGTTAGTTGGTTGTGCTATGGGCAATTAATTAAGGAGTTGGAGATTGTTGCTCCGATATTATACAAATATACATTACAAATAAATATATTAAACGTTACAAATATAGATTACAAATATATATATATATATATATATATATATATATATATATATATATATATTAAACGTTACAAATATAGATTACAAATATACATTACAAATACATTACAAATATATATATATTAAACATTACAAATATATACAAAATTACATAATTTTACATAACTAGTAGTATACATAACGACAGTATAAATTTTAAAAAGTCCAGGGGAAATGTTAAAGTTATTAAATTGGCTTATACATGAACATTCAACAAGGTTTCTTTTAATTGAGTCATTTGAGATAAAAATAAATTTTGCTGAATCCCAATTAATTAAGTGGTTATTTTTGGACATATGCACAAAAAACGTATTATTATTTACAGCTGTCCTAACATTGTATTAATGCTGATTAATACGGACAGATAATTGCTTTCCTTCCTGTCCAAAATATTTACTTGGACAAACAGAACATTCGACCGAATAGACTCCCCCAATATTATTACAATGATTGTGAACTAAAATGTTTTTTTTTATAGTTGACTCGTATTTGAAACCAACTGAAATGTTAAAGTTTTTAAAAGACGGGGAAGGTCAATGAAACAAACAGAGAAGGGTAAAACCAAAATGTTTTTAACATTAAAAGGGATATCAGGAGCTGTATTATTGAGCGTCTTTTGGCAGAGGAAAGACAGTTTAGAAGAAAGGGATAAGGGTAACATAGTTTATGGCCAATTTCAAAGATATCGGAGAATTCAGAATCCATATATTCAGGACTAACAACTCGTAAAGCCCGTAAAAACATAAAGGTAAAAAACGAAACGTTTGACTTTAGGATAGGTTTGCGATAGATGGAGTATTTAAAACCAGTCGGTGTTCTATGAATAAGAAGATCGAGAAAGGAAAGGGTTCTATTATTTTTAACCTCATGGGTAAATCTAATGGAAGGGACGAGTGAATTAAGTTTGGTAAGAAAGCTATTAACATCTTTAGAATTAGGCCACAGGCAAATGACATCATCAATATACCTGTACCAAGCAATAGAGAAGTCAAGGATAATAGGAAGGAGCCTTGTTTCAAAGAACTCCATATATAAGTTAGAGAGAACAGGTGAAAGGCAATTAATTACCCATGGCTAATCCAAACTTTTGAAGAAAATATTTGCCATCGAACGAAAACTTACAATTTGGGGTACAAAGTGAAATGAGTTTCATAAAAATAGTAGCAGGTACGGGAAGAACAATATTTTACAATTTATCATTAAGGAAATTGAAAAGATCGTCAACTGGAATCTTGGTAAATAATGAGCAGACATCGAAACTAAAGAGGGTAAAATTATTCGAATACTGAATGACATTGAGGTTAGAAATAAGATCGTAGCTATTGGTAACATGTGAATGAGAAATGGTCCCAACTAAAGGTGTAAGAAAAGAAGTAAGCCATTTAAAGAGAGTATAAGAAACAGAACCAACAAAATCTATAATAGGGCGAAAAGGGAAGTTTGATTTGTGCGTTTTTACAAGTCCATACAAATAAGGAAGGGTGGCGTTACTCGACTTGAATTTTGAGACTAATTCCGGGAAGTTTTTAAGTAATAGCCGTACATTTTTATGGAGATCACTATTAACTTGTACAGTGGGATCTTTCAATATTCGGAGGTAAATAGCTTGATCACTTAATAAATCGTTCATTTTAGTAATATATGAATTTTTATTTATAATCACAACATTTCCAGACTCATCGGCCTTAGTAATATGGAGAGACGGATTTTTACGAAGAATCGATAAAGAACGACGAAAACGAAGGGGGTAATTAAGGTGGACAGGCTTAGCCAGACATTGATAAACACAACCTTTCACAATAGAAATTGAATCACTGAAGATATCACCGAAAGGATCTAAATTGGCCAAACTTTTAGCAATGGAAACAATAGAGGGGAGGGATGGGATAGAGAAATTCAGACCATATCCTAAGAAGTATTTTGCCGAAAAAGTTACCCCAAGTGTTTCATTGACCATTATCATAAAGAGATCAATGGGCAGCCCTTTGGTGAAATTGAGCGGATTCTTCTCTTAAATCGTATTTCTTTATTGAACTACGAGATTGCAATCACCTTCAAGGAAGCTAACGCACAACGCCATGCTTTCACAGCTATCATCCCTTCTAATTGGTCCAATGTGTTACAAGACTCCATCTTCGGCACCCTCAGAATCAAGTCTGCAAGACTGGAACATAAACTAGAACGGAAACTACAAACCCTCATCGCGGATAGCAGTTGGACAAAGAATAGCCGACCGGAAACTGTTACCAACCTTTCCTTCGTTTGTTTTATTCGTTCCTTTTTACTCCACATTATTTCATCAACTTCGTTAACTTCCACCGTCATTATCAGCGTTAGCCTCAAAAGTTCGATAGAATTCACAGTTGAAAATTGGACTTGAGTGGTACGGGATACGTGGATTTCTCCTCCTCATCATAACCTTTATGCAACAAAGAGGATAAAAAACAAAGGAGTAAAAGGTAGATAAATTTGGACAGATAAAATAGCAAATAACATAAATAGAATAAATCCCTTTAAGTAAATTCAGGCGGAGAGTTTTTTCGACCCGATCTAAGGCCATTCAACACATTCGAGATTATTATGAAAGAAAACTAGTCCCCTCCACACCCATTTTCGTGCAAGAATTTAGGTGTTCTTAACCCCCTTCTCATGGTGAAGAGAGCACCAGGAGAAAAAAGGGTCCAAACTCAAGACACATTTAATTGAGAGTCGTCAATATTCCATGGTCGAAGTATTTAAAGGGTGGTTGGATGAGAAATTCGTCCTACCCTTAAGAGAGGACATTTTGTCTCTAACTCTTGCAATCTACGGTCAAAGAATCGAATTCCATACTATTTTTAAGACCGTAACTATTTAAGGTTTGTTTCTTTCACCAATTCCAACCACCGCTGCTGGTTGCGATCCTCTTAGAAATGACTGAGTCATTATGAACTTTGTTACAATTATCACCAGTGGCGTGCGGGGACTTTTGAAGATGAGGAAGCAATTCAAGTTTTACAAAAATAAATGTTAATTGAAGTAAATATGTTGTTCATTAAAATTAATTATAAAATTGTAAGCTACTCACTTTATTTAAATGCTATTTTTGTAAACTTTATTTAAACTTTAAGGTAAATATGTAGATTGGCGGCTCGAACGATTTGACGTAAACTATTTCGTCCGTGTTCCAATATGTTTCACGTTTTTTGAGTAAATTTAAGGGAACGGCTCGTGTGGGGGTAAACACAATGGGGTGACCACCCTACGATGATCCTAAGTTTCAATCAATTGGAGGAGAGGGGGTCTGGGAGGCACAGCCCCATTATAGCCTTTTTCGTTTGGTTAGTTTCGGGCATTTTTATTAAAAAATGGCGCTGGGTATATTTCAAATAGGACTCCAAAGCGCATGATATTCAGGAGGGGTGAACGAAATATAAACAAACAAAAATCCTCTTTTACGGCCGAGCCGCCAATCTACATGTTTACCAATTTTAAAATAGCTTCTGTAATTATGTACAAACAGCTAGCCAAAATGTTCTATCATATTGGCCTACATTGTATTTGCGATTGCAACAAGCCTACCTATTTTGATAATAGTTTTTCTTTGAAAATAAGTCATCACACTAAACTTCCTTTTCAATATTTTTTCAATAATGCAATCGCATTTTTTCCCAACTTCATTGGCATCCATTTTGTATAAAAGGGAATTATTACTTAAAACAATGAATAAGTAATAGGCCACACCTAGCGACGGAAGAACCCGAAATGGTAGCCATAACAGAATCGTGGATAAAAACCTCAAACCGAGACTTTGAAGGCGAATTCACGGTTCCTGGCTACCAACTCTTCCACAAAGATAGGCCAGACAGAGAGGGTGGCGGTGTAATGTTGTATGTCAAGGATACAATAAAATCTACGAACTCCAACGTTATATCCGACCACGAGCTCCTAGGCGTTGACCTAGAGATTGGTCCTGTCAGATACAGGACCCTGCTGCTTTACAGACCCCCTTCCCAACCCGTTGAGAAGGACAGGGAACTGTTCCAGCTGCTGGATGAGCTGGTTCAAGTTGACTGGGAAACCAGAGCAGCCTGTGGCGAGAGCGCGCTACTCCTGGAGTGCGCCAACAACGAGTTCCTCACTCAATGGGTCAGAGAACCGACGAGAGGAGACAATATCCTCGATTTGGTCTTCACCTCTGAGGATGATATCGTTGAGGATATCTCTGTAGGCGAAGAGCTCGGTGGCAGTGATCACCAGCTAGTTAGATTTAGCGTCAAGATCCCGAAGGTAAGGTCTGTTGCCAGTCAATCAAAGAAACTTGACTTGAGAAGAGCAGATTTTGCAAGCCTTCGAGCTGGACTGACTGACGTGAGGCTAGAAGTGTGCGATGCCGTTGAAGACTCGTGGAATAGTTTCAAAACCACATTCATGAGTCTTCAATCGCGTTTCATCCCTCTGAAATGCCCCCGTCTGTCTTCTGTTCAACCTAAGTTGTTTAATCGAGAAATCGGCCAACTGCTTAGGGAGAAGAGAACTATGTACCGGCAATCGAAGATCTCAGGTGACTTTGACGAATACCGGAGGCTAGCCAGGAGAGTGAAGTCCAGCATAAGGGCGGCTAAGCGGTCTGAGGAACTCCGAGTGGCGAGACTCTGTAAAGAGAATCACAAGGAGTTCTTTGGATATGTAAACAGCCGTAAACCAATCCGTCGAACGATTGGCCCTTTGAGGAACGAGGAGGGGACATTAAAGCATTCAGATGCAGAAAATGCTAACCTCCTCAACGACTACTTCTCTTCAGTGTTTACTGAAGAATGTGGTCCCATCCCCCAGCCGACGGATTCCTACTCGGGGGAAAAGCTGGAGGATATGGACTTCACCGAAGTTAAAATCAAAAAGAAGATCAGTGACCTAATGACAAATAAGTCACCTGGCCCGGATGGGTTTCTACCTAAAGTGTTGAAAGAAGTGCGCGATCAAGTGTCACGACACCTGAGCGTAATCTTCAACATGTCAATCCGGACCAAATGCGTTCCTAGAGACTGGCATGGGGCGGAGGTGACTCCAATCTTCAAGAAAGGATATCGTAACCAACCGTCGAACTACCGACCTATCAGTCTGACTTCGATAGTTGGTAAACTCATGGAAAACATCATGGTGGACAAAGTGACGTCGTATTTAGAGTCAAACCTGCTACTGAGGAGTTCCCAGCACGGCTTCTGAAGGCAACGGTCATGCCTGACGAACCTTGTAGAATTCTTCCACTTCGTTTTCAGTGAGCACGATCGGGACAAGGCGGTGGATGTGGTCTACCTAGACTTTCAGAAAGCCTTTGATAAGGTACCACACCGCCGCCTTCTCTGGAAAGTGCGAGCGCTTGGCATAGACAGAATTGTAGCCGGCTGGATCGAGAACTGGCTAAGTGGCAGATGGCAACGGGTGGTGGTAAATGGACAGTTTTCTGAGTGGGTGCCCGTTACTAGCGGGGTGCCTCAAAGTTCTGTCCTGGGACCACTACTATTCATCATCTACGTCAACAACATGGACGGTGACTTGGTTGCCAAGATTTCCAAATTTGCCGACGATACCAAGCTTGGTATGAACTTTGCAAAGGATGGAAATACTGCCCGCCTGCAGGAAATCTTGGGAAGATTGGAGAGTGGTCGGACACGTGGCAAATGCCTTTTAACGTGGGGAAATGCAAAGTAATGCATATCGGCCACAGAAACCCCTAATCTCATTATATCCTTAAGGGCACTGCTCTTTAATCGAGTGATACTGAGAAGGACTTGGGTGTAACTATCACTAGCGACCTCAAGTTTTCAAAACAGTGCATTGAGGCAGAGAAAAAAGCCCAAAGGATGTTAGGCTACATAAAGCGCCAGTTTGGATACCGTAACAAGGAGATAGTACTTTGTCTGTACAACTCCCTGGTTCGCTGCACCTGGAGTATGCCGTACAATTTTGGAGTCCTTCGTTTCGAAAGGATATCGCAAGGTTGGAACGCGTACAAGCCAGGGCAACCAAGCCGATTCCCTTTATCCGACATAAAAGTTATAAGGGTAGACTAAGGGAATTAAATCTGTTCTCGCTGAAAACCCGTAGACTGCGTGGTCAGCTCATCGAAGTTTTCAAAATAGTTCGAGGGTTCGACAATGTTGACTACCGGGATATTTTCACACTGAGTGAGAACAGAACGCGCAATCACGGCTTCAAACTTGAACTGAAGCGTTACAACCGCAATCTGTATGGAAATTTTTTCACTTACAGTATCTGCGGTATGCGGAACGCACTTCCAGTGCAAGTTGTCAACAGTGAATCTGTTGACCAGTTCAAGTCAAGACTATACAAGGTCTTGAAAAGTGGCCGTTTAGGGACGCAAAACAATTGAGCAGCCTTGTGCCCGCTCGATTGCTAGTCCAAAGGTACCCTCTTTGAATGGACCGTAAGGTCTCCTAGGGTACCTTCTTTCCTTGTTGTTACTCCTTGTTGTTACCTATCTAAGCACTGCAAGGCTATTTATCTTAAAGATACGAAAGACGACTATGGTAGTAGGCTTGCCAGAATCCCCGAAATATTGAAAAAATGCTTAAGATATAAGATCTTAACCATACTAGAGTTTTTGCTATTTAGCTGCTTTCTTTCTCAGAACAAGTATGTAAATATAACATAAAAAAATTGTTTAAGCTTCAGAGCATAATAATAGTTACCTCAATGTGTTCCAGGATTCTGGCAACCCGGCAGGCTTTCCAGATGCAAGCCGATGACTGCACAGCTAAATTTGCTTCCTTTTCCGTATACAAATAGGGTTTTTTTTCTTTAATTCTAACACGGCGTTGGAATATCTAGATAAAAATCATAAAACTCTAATGAATGTATATTATTGCTAAGAAAAGCAAAACATATTTTAAACTATTCATTCCAAACACCATAAAGCAGCAGAACTATTATTGAAATTAAGAGAAAAAAAAAGTAGAAATCTCTACGAAAAGGATGCATTTCTTAAGTTGCAGTCGCGCTCATCAGGGTCTAACGCCAATCCGATTGAAAGTGAACGGTACCGTATGGCGTATACAAGTATAGGCAAGCATAAATGGGAGAATAAAATTGATTCTGCTGTCATATTAATTGTTGGGTGGAATTTCTTTCTTTTCTTCTTAAATAGGGAAAGCATTGCTTCCCTTACTTACATTGACTGCATGCCACTGATTATTACCAGAAATAATGGGGCCCTCGCACATCAACTCCCCCCAAAATACCCATTATTCAATATTGAGCTCGCTAGGCACCTTTTTTCTGGGCCATTAGACACCAGTAGAGGGAGGAACTGTTGAGAAAAGGTAGTATGGTGCGTTGAAAGAGGTTGGGATAGGAAATATTTGGAGGTGGTATGTCATGTAAGAAAAATGCATGAAAATGTGTAGAAGATATACATGTACAGTTTAGTGTGTCTGTTTGCGAAGGGTTGGAAGATTGCGTAAAAATGTGGACTGATTATTGAATGTGTATTAAGGAGAGAAAGTTACTGACAGACGCACAAGTTGATGATATCAATAGGTGTGAAGCAAGATGGTTGTGAGGAAGGGTACCTGGGCCCCCCCTCCCGCCTATGAATCCCGAAGGAATCACGAACACGTAGCTCCCCATTTCTTATGGGGTCTAATGGAACAGAAAAAATGAGGCCTAGCTAGTTTAATATTCCATGAAGTGTATATTATGTGGCGTTGATGCGCTAGGACCCCATTATTTGGGGAAAAGGGATGTTGATGATGATAAATATAACATAATGACTTTGTCATTTTTCAATTGATGGCAATCTGCTGCAATGCCTGGAATGCGTGAAAGGAACAAACCCTAAAAAAATGTCAGGCAGAATGAAGATGGATTCTGTTATTTATTTAGTTTTTAAGCGCCCATCAATCGAATGGCACCAAGGGCATCGGTTGAAGTAGTTAAAATTTCAACCTAGTAATAGCCTAGCTTAAAATTCACAGAAAAAAAAACAACAAATCAAACAAGAACAAAAAATAGGAAACAAAACAAAACAAAATCAAGAAGAAGAAGAAAGCATGTTCCGGCGTCGAGGGGAGGCTAGCATTTCCCCGACACCGGGAAAAGAGACCAAGATCATGCAAACAACACGAAAGAGACTCAAATAAAAGGGAGAGGCCATGCTGGCCATGAAAGTCGAATATAATAATCCCCAACTTTGTATGAACAAAATCGTCCTGAATACATGGGACAAGCGGTAGCGACCCCACTCGTCCCGATACCGTGACAGGTAACGTGTGTGAAGATCACCCAGAGTAGTATATTCAACAATAATGTGCCAGAGAGTCTGAGGGGCACCGCAGGCGTCGCAAAAAGGTTCAGGGTAGTGCTTCATCAAATCACGGCGCATCTCGCAAATGTGGCCAATTCGAAGACGACAGAAAACGACCTGAAACCGTTACGGCATTGTGGGGTAGGTCTATGGTAACAGTTGCGGCTCAATGGCACAACTTTAAAGTTCTCGTCGGCCGTCTTCCATTTTCTTTGCCAGACAACCTGGAAGGCTGACTTGATTCCTGCAATGTGATCAGTGTGACGGAGAGCGAAATGCAGATCTAGTCACCTAGCCATAGCAGAATATTTGGTGCCCTCATCGGCGCGATCATTCCCCGAAATCCCCATATGCTCAACCAGAGACCCAGTTGAAGATAATCTCGACATCCGTCTGGCTTGCGGCAACTGTTGCGTCACTATACCACAAACCAGAGTGGCTTGAGATTCCAATTTTCTGAGAGCACTCCGGGCGCTTTGTGAGTCGCTAAAGATCACAATCCGTTCTCCGAACCGGGCATGACGTATTACCTCCCCTACCGAGCGGTGTATTTCAACCCGCTCAGTAGTGAAGACAGACGCAGCACCTTGTGGATCCCTGCTAACTTAAAAGAGACTGGATAAGTTGTACAAACAGGCCCCTTCCTAGGACTTGGAGCCATTCGTGTACACTGGCAGGGAACTAGGGTGACACGAAGTGTGCTAAAAAAATTCGAACGAAATATCCCCGGCGCTGTGGAAGTTCGGAGAGCAGAGGCTTAGCGACAAATAGTAAAAGATGGTATCCTCCAGCGTTGTCTCTTGGGTAGAACCAAAGGCGCCAGCGGCCCAAGAGCTACACCGAGCTATTGAAGGAGTTTCTTAGAGATAACCAAAGGGGTTAAGGTATGAATGGAGTCTCCTTGCATATAGGCACCGTCAAGATCGGCCGTAGATGCAGTGAGCCGAGGACGGCAAAGGGAGACGCCGGGTACGAGCGTGCAAGTAGCATCCTCACGGAACTGACAAAAAGGCTGCCACTGGTGGACGTGCGGAAGGTACCGATCGCCAGACGAAATCGGGTGTGGTAGGTAGAGTTCACCTTTCACAATGCACGCTCGGCTAAGGATGGGTAAAACTCGCATCAGTAGTCAAGTTTCTAAAGAACAAAGGCTCAGGAGAAAAGTAGGGCAGTAGCCCTATCAGCACCCCAAGTGGTGAACGCCACGGTACGAAGAGCCTCCCAGGTGAAGCTTCGGTCAAAAATAAGACAAGGAAACGGAGCGAATCTACCACTTCCTTTCTGGTCCCATTTCGGAAGAAGGCCAAGTCAGGGTGGATCCGTGAATGGCGGCAAAATTTCACTACCATAGTCTTTTTCAAGGAAAAGAAAAATTTGTGCACCATGGAACCGCGAGAGATGAGGTTCAATGCATGTTGGAGTCGATGCTCCAGAGTTGGCATCTGGGCCGCACCAAAATAGATTTGATAGTTGTCCATGTAGAGCCTAGCGAGAACATCTTACGGCAGCCCCGGGATTATACCGTTTATGCCCAGGTCAAAGAGTATGACACTGAGAACGCTTCTTTGCGAACACTCTCTTCCTGCCCCGTTAGCTCGGAGAGGGCTCCACCTACCATCACTCTACGCAAATTCGACGAACTTGCAATTACCGGGTGTAGTTCTCTCTACGAAGGAAGGCTTCACCAATAGCATTTTTCAGTCGGAGCTGTACATACGACATGAAGTTGAATTTGGGGAAACCGCACTGTGTATAAGAAAAGAGTCTTCTCTTGTCCTGGAAGAAGGCTAATGTAACATTTACCAATTTCCTTATCAACTTGAATACACAAGAGGTTAGATAAAATGGGTTTAAAACGGCCAGGGTAGAGTGATCTCTTCCTGGTTTGCGAAAACGAACACAGTAGCTATTAACCAGGAGTCGGTGAGGATACCCTTTTTCCAGATCCTGATCAACAAATATAGGAGAAATGAAAATGCCTCGCTCATTTAGGTGTTGAATCATGGCATACTGAATATATTAAGCGAGAGCAGAACGCAGCTGAAGGGTTCTCCGCCTCTGATGGTGAAGTCCCTTCGGCAGCCTTCAGCGACATCACTATGTGCATTGGGCGCTGGTGGAGATAGCGGTCGTGAAAGACTCAGCAACGAAGGGTCCGAGATTGAGGTCCCCTTCTCATGGAGAGCGGGAGGGGGTTCTTGCGAGAAATTTCCTCGAATGCTTTTGACTCGCTTCAACGCCCTTGAAGGAGGGTTCTCCCTTTAAGTGTAAACATGTATGTGATAGAACGTGTTAAAGCTGCGTTTAATTTCAACTCCTACCCCGTATTATTTAAAACCATGATGCTGCCCACGTGCATCTTCGATTCGAGGCTTGGAGTCTTATCTCAGCTACCGGATGCCAATGTTTAAACAAGGAGGTTATCGTCCCCCCGTTCGCCCCCATACGCCGACCTCGCCAGATCGAGTTAGGCTTATAAACAGATAAGGCATTGTTCTCCGGCCCGGCTGTGCGTTCCCTCCAAGCTTTCACTCCATTTTCCCCCACGCCAAGGAGATGTCCTGGCTATTTATATGGAAACTTTACCACTAAGATGAGATTGGAGATCCAGATTTTCGTCGCGAAACATCACCACGACCCTCTCTCCCTTTGTGCGCCAAGGGACCTCGACCTCGAGATTCACCATCACTTGTCCAGAAGGAGGACAATATTCCTTGAGTGCCAAAGGTTCGAGCCTTTTCCGACGCCAAGTCCCCAAGGCATCCCCCCCTGTTGTTCAAGGAGAACAGCATTAGAACAGCCATTGTTCTTGAGCCCGTAGACAAGAGACGGTTCTCATCCCCCCCCCTTTGTTCAGAAGAGAACAACCTAGAACAGCCATTGTTCGTTTTGAGCCCTTCGCCAAGAAACGGTTCTCACCCCCCCCCCCTGTTGTTCAGAGGAGAACAACATAAGAACAGCCATTGTTCTTGAGCCCGTAGACAAGAGACGGTTCTCATGCCCCCCTTTGTTGAGAAGAGAACAACCTAGAACAGCCATTGTTCGTTTTGAGCCCTTCGCCAAGAAACGGTTCTCACCCCCCCTGTTGTTCAAAGGAGAACAACATTAGAACAGCCATTGTTCTTGAGCCCGTAGACAAGAGACGGTTCTCATCCCCCCTTTGTTCAGAAGAGAACAACCTAGAACAGCCATTGTTCTTCCAGCCGTTCGTCGAGAAACGGTTCTCCTTCCCAAGACGCCTCGTCAGGATCCTTTTATTCCCCCCCCCTTCGGCTGGAACTCGCCAGCGGACCGAAACTCCTTTGCGCCACCTTCCACTGCACCACTAGTGCCAAAGTTACGTAAGCCAAACTTCACCTTTGAGTATTGATCCCTTTTGTCAATTTTATCCTGTTCTTTAAATGGTTTATCGAACCATCCCATCTCTTTAACTCGATATTTGTTTTACCTTTTTTATAATCCTTTAAATCCTCGGATTAGCCCGAGTCTCCATGACCCTTTTCATTCTCTGTTTATGTCAATATTTTCCGTCTTGTGTTTATTGATAGTTATTGTTAATAAAACTCTATTTTATTAATGATAGCAATATTATTATCCTTGAGCTCAGTTCCACTTCTTAAGCATATCGAAGATACATAATATCGGCCGCCAGACAGTAACGCACTCTAAAGATAATTAAGGAAGTTCCCTCAACGAATAGTGTAATATATGGTATCGTCGGGAGTCATTCTACGACAATGTATGCTCTCCAAAAACAGCGGTGAGCGCGATTCGAATCATACCGGAACTTAGCCCTACCTAAACGAAATTCACAAACGGTGAAATAGTTTGAGTGGCACTTATATCGCAAGTATGTACAGGGTCACCCCAAAAAACGGGCCCCAACTTTCGATAGGCTTCATTTCTTAATTTTCTGCAAAAATTGAATGAAACTTTGGTGATAACTAGTTTATTGTGTTAAAAAAGTCTTCGGACTTTTCTTCTTTATTCTAGAGCACGTGTTCGAGATGACCTCCATTTAGCTCTGTGCATTTATTGAGGCGCAGCACAAAGTTGTCCGTGACGGCCTTACAAACCGACCGACTAATGGCTCTGATCTCCCCCCTGATGGCTTCCTTGAATTCCTTGATGGTCCTGGGTCTCCCTGCATACACTCTGTCTTTAAGGTAGCCAGAAAGAGTGAAATCTGGGGTGCTAAGGTCTGGGTTGTGGAGTGCCCACTCAAAATCAGTTTTGGGACTGATCACACGGCCACCAAAGTTCTCTTTCAGCCAATCTCGGGACAGGTTTGAGGTGTGAGAGCTTGCTTCATCTTGCTGGAACCAGAACTTCCCTATAAGCGACGGGAACATGGTCTGCAACCCCCTCTTGAAGGTCTTGAGGACCTCAACATACCACTCCTTGGTGACTGTCACTGTCGTGCTACATTTCTCGAAGAAAAATGGTCCGATGATGCCTCTGACTGAGATTGAAGTTCACACTGAACTTAGGGGAGTATAGGGGCTTGGTGGCTACCTCATTTGGTCTGGAGGTCCTGCAGAAGACATTTGTCCTTGAGTTTACCTTTCCTTCAAGATGTAAGTGAGCTTCATCTGAGGTCCAAAGGAGATTAAGGAAAGTTGGGGTCTCCTGAATCTTCTCCAGTATCTTGACTGTTATAGCCTTTCTCTGCTCCTTGTATGAGGCTGTAAGGGTCTGCTTTGTCTATATTCTATATGTGGGGGCCTTTACATTCATTACTAGCATCATCCTGAAAGTCTCACGAAATATACCGGAAGCTGACTTCGCTTGCCCACAGAGCGTTTTGGACTCTGCTGAACTGATTGTCTCACGCTCTCGACCATCTCAGCTGTACGCTTCCTAAGGCGTCCTGAATGTCTTGGATGGTTGTCAATGGCTTCATTGAGGTTCTCCACTGTCCCATAGTTCTCGAAATGGTCCCCCAAGTCCTGAATTCTGCTCTTGGAGGGGGCTTTTCCACATTCGAACTGATGCATGAAAGTATCCTGCACTTTCTTGAACGAGCCTGTCTTGTAGTAATGTTTGACGCAGTATATTCTTTGCTAGAACTCCCATTGAGATTTAGTTGTGTTTACAGGCGTTGCTTCTGCCATGTCCTACAAAGTAAGGCTTATTAGTGAATGAATGAAGGATATATCAGAAAAAGTGTGTGTAGGCCCGTTTTGGGGGGTCACCCTGTATATCGTTTCTTTCTGAGTGCTGTCTCACACTCGGTCGACCACCAAAGAAGCAGATGGAGTGTAAATCTACCAGACGTTCTAGAAATGAGGTTGCGAGAGAAGAACTCAACGACTCCATACACCGAACTAAAGTCCTCGACTGGAACAGAAAAATCAGTCATTTCTTGAAATGATGCAAACCACCGCTCCTGCTCCAAGCACTACCGTAGGGGCGGGGGACGCGGTAGTGACACAGAAAATGAACGGACAGGATTTCCTTCACAGAAGATATGTGCCACATTGTTTCGATGAAGCAGGGTGAGGCTGTCCGCAATTGACACACTTGGTCATACACGCAGAAGGGTTCCGAATGAGTGCTGAATCGACCGTGTTAGTAGGCCTGGAGTCGCTAGTGGCAGAGAGTGGCTATTTAATATTGAGGCATCAGACGCACCAGGCAATCATTCCATAATACTAAGAGGATCCTCGAAAGTATAATGAAATTTATATATGGTCAGTATGACAATCGTTGGTCGGCTGAGGGGCCCCGGGCCGGTCCTCTTTGAGGGAGAGGTGCCAGGAAGTATTATGTTTTGACACCAAACAACATTCGTCACCTTAGGGGACAGGGACCTGTTCCGCGTCAGAGGTAAGTGGATATAGATACCCGTAGGCAGGATTCCTTGGAACAGAGTGTGTATGTTTGTGTGTGTGTGTGTATATGTGTTGTGCTGTGAAGGCGGGAGAGAAAAGAAAGCAATGTTGTGATTGGTTATGTGTGAGGCGAGAGGTCTAAGATCTACCCACCTGAAAACGGGGTGAGCACAGCGCGTCCATCGATCGGTAGCTGACGTTTGTGTCCGTTCATGCCGGGATTTGTGAATCGTACCGTGGTGTTGGGATCGGCATTATCATGATGAGGATGACACCCCTTCTGTTGAATAAGGAGCTTCACTTTTGGCTTAAGGCTGCTTTCAAATTACTAAGTTAATTGCAGTAGAAATTAACATTAATTGTTTGATTGTTGTCTAATAGTGTGTAGTGGACAACTCCTTCAAAATCCCACCATACACTCAACATGATCTTAGTTGGATGAAGTTCTCCTCCCGATTGTTGAGAAATTCTGCTTCCTCGACCGATCTACAAACGACGGGCGTTTAATTTTATGATAAGGATCCACTTTTCATCACCAGTAACAAGGATCTACTTCTCATCACCAGTAAGACGCCTTCCCGAAAATGGTACCTCAAAGTGATGTGAAAGAAATGACTCAGCAAACAACACGCTTTTGCATATTCGCCGTGTACAGTTTGTGTCGGACCCATTTTTCAATCACTGGAGCCCATCCGATCCTTTTCAGTTGAAGTTGGGCAGTCATTTGGCTCAAGTTAAATTGTTCTGTGAGTTCCCTAGCAATTGTAGTAGGATTTGCTGTGACAACAGCTTCTAACTCTTTTGAATCAACTTATTTTAGACTGACCTTCTTTTTGGTCCTTCTTTTATATTGAAATCCCCACTTCTGAAACGGAGAAATCACCTCCTGCAACCTTTTTCACTTGCTGCATCATCCCAATAAGTGCTCTAAATAGATTTTGCCACTCTAATTGCATTAACACCTTTATGAAAATCGTAGAGTAACAGAGAGGTGAATACTAATTAAGATTAGGAAAAATATTTTTATAATCTGAAAGAAAAAGGTAAAAATTAATCATTGTACCATTCTTACACGATAACAAGAGGCGCTACTTTAATAAATACTATATAAAACTTAATTCTAGAAAATCGGGCATTACTTTCGTTCCATCCTGATACATGCATAAAACTTTTCCTTTTATAACCTTCTTGGCTTAAAGAACTAAGATTCTCCTTCTATGAATTTCCATCATTTGTCGTGATATTTTCTCTCTCTAAATATAACTTAGTTCTCATATACTTAATATACGTAATATTGTCGCCAAGAGATAGTTACATTTAAATTATTTCTTTTACCATTTAAATTTATTTAGTATTTCCCAAAATGATAAGTATTTAATAGAAAAAAATTCTCATCTAGTAAAATATAAATTCAAAGATTATTTATATTACATCTTTTGTTTTCAATAAATAGTTTTTATCTCGTCTCGCAGCAATTCACCTGTCGTCTATTCTCGGTCCATGCGTGTGATTTCTTATAAAAATTATATTCTTTCATTGTCCATCTTATTAAAATTATACATGAGGGTATTGTGATATCTAAATTTGATTGTCAGAATAACAATACTTTTACTGTTGCTACAGCCAACTAACGGGTGCAGGGTTCTTGCGAGGCTCCCACAGAAGTATATAGACAGTGACAGAGAGGACTATCCCACGGATAGTGGCACTCCAAAGTATTACCACATATTCTGGCCAGATGTGACAGCTTACTATGGCGTCAGAATACTATGCGTACTGTGGGCCAAAATACCTACTCTTCACCACAATCAAAATCAAAGGACAAACAGGCTTTATCTAAAATGAAGATTAGTCTGGTACCAGGCAACTAAAATATTAAATATCATAGATTCAAAATAACTTAACGCTACAACATAACATTACAAAGTAGAGAAAATAATTATGGAGAATATCAAAGTGTTGCTTTAGGGTTGGCTATGTCACTTCAGCGAAGTAATCGCTTCTCATCGTAGTCTTTTTTTTCAGATAGTTTCTTGGAACAGCGCGTGACCTCACAATCACGAATCTTTTAGCTTTGAAAGTGAGATATACTTCGTCATGTGGTCAATTCTGGGAGACACGTAGCTCCTCTATTGGTATCGGCCTTCTCTTTCATCTGCTCACCATACTTCTCCTCTCTCTCCCAAAGCTTTGCATTAGCTATTAGCTTAGGTTTAAGTTTTCAGATATTTAAGGGACAGTTGAGTATGGAATCCTACCCATCGACAATTCAGAAGGGCTCTCTCCCCCTGAAAAGGGAGGTACGGTAAATCAACAAGGCTAAATAAAAACCTTCTTTAGCTGAGTGGGCTTTTGAGTTTCAATATTTTTAACGATACGATACGGCTTCGTCGTTTCTCTGGACAAAAGCAGGGCTACTGATGGTGTCTAAGTTCATAATCCTTGGAAAACTGTTTAAACTCCAAAGAGGTTTTTGTGTTCTTCCATTAGAAAAGGAATTTGGAAAAATTCCCTCTAGCAAATAAAGATTTCAAATATTATGTGACACATTTGAAAGTCATAGAAAAGAGTACGGCCATTTCAGAGTATCTACTAAATTAATAAATGACCAAAAGATATTTATTGTTCTGGAATTGAAAGATATCACTACCTACTTTCTGCCAAGAACCATCAGGGAGTAAGCTTTGCAGCTATGGCGCAGCCAGGTTTTCTCTCTCTTTTGCACAGGTAGTATAATTAATAACCACTTCTCTAATATGGTCTGGCATACCGTGCCACCAGTTTAAGACCTCGGCGAGGGCGCTCTGGAATACAACATCCTGGTCCTTATACCCTTGTGTGGACTTCATCGGGCTCTTCTTTCGAGTCTGGTACTCGAGGGAGCGGATGCAGCTGTCATTCTGCTGCACCGGAATCCTCGCCCTCATCCAGATCTCCATGGCAGCCTCGACTGTCTGCTTGGCGGCCTCCCGCAACGGAGCATTAAACGGATCACGGAAGGTTTGAAGGTATCTTAAAGCCAGTGCACGTGTGGGGAGACTAGAGGTGGAGAACCTGCCCAGAGGGCCACCAATCAACCACCACTTCGGATCACTTCGTCGATATATCCTGGGAACAGAAGGAGACAAAATAATTGTGGAGAACGCGGACAGTAATTACGTGCTGAATCGCATCAAATTCCACACAGATGTCTTTTACCGATAAACGAACAAAAATAACTTTGTGGAGGAAGAATTCCTAAACTTTGAAAAATCACCTATATAAGATGTACCAGTTTAATATATATATATATATATATATATATATATATATATATATATATATATATATATATATATATATATATATATATATATATATATATATTATCCTTAACTCTATAATTTAACTAGGTGAATTTTTGAAATTTTTGCAAATATTTTTTTGGCTTAGTGGACAAGTAACCTGTCATGTTTTTGAGTTTAGGTTTATTTGAAACTTTTATTCGCAGGACTGTTTTTTGTATGTTTCGAGCTTTTATCAAAGTTCTTTCTAAGAGTTCAGAAAAAATAAATATAATTATCGAATGATTTGGAATGAAAAAACATACAAATCGTGAAGTTCAAAAAATGTATTAAAATTAGGGCTTTGGCGATTTTTTACTATCATTTCGTATATAAAACAAATTTAGATGAAAAAAGAGATCTGACGAAGGTTTTTCTATATATCAAACCGGGTGAAATAACTTAAAAAAAAGGTTTCAGGGTATCTATGTTGAAAAAAGTGTTTGGAAAATTCTCAACTATATATAATTCTTCAAGGGATAAAGATAATATAATAAAAGGTGAAATAATTTTAACAAAATCTTTCAGGGTATCTATGTTGTAAAAGGTGTTTAGGGTGTTAAAATAAAGTCTATAAAGGGGATTAAAAAAAGCGGTTTAGAATAGCAAATAGGCCGTAGGCCAAACCCTGAAGGAGTGCCTATGGAACCAAGTTTCTGTAAGAAAGAATACGAAGTATGGCTTGTATATATATATATATATATATATATATATATATATATATATATCATCATCATCATCACTAACTATAATTTAAGAAGGGGATTTTTTTTTTAGTATTTTTTTATCAAAGTTATTTCTAATAATTCTCTTATAATATCAAAAAACAAAATGGTGAAGTTCAGAAATAAATATAAGTATCGAAATTTTGTGAATTTTTTAAAACCCAAAGAATTACAAATGGTGAAGTTCAGAAAATTTATTTTTATATATCTTCTCTATAACTATATTTTAGCAACATGATATTTTGAAAGAGGGGAAATTTATGACCTTGGCCTAACCTATTTTTGATATTTTATGAAGACTGGATTGAATGACTAGTTCTATCCCTATTAAACCCTCTACCGATTAGAGTTCACTTTTAACTGTAAAGAACCGGGATAATTCAGACAAGCTGTTTAACTTTTAACAGAAAACCCTGCAAATGGGGCACCCTGTGTAGTATGTTACACTTGGTACCTGGAGGAGTTGCACGTCCTCCCAGCCTGAGTGAACATTAGGGAAGCTCCGTTAATGCGTTGGATTGAACTCTTTGACGGGGCCTGAGTAACTGTTGGTGTGTTTTACCCCGCCTCTTCTCAGCGCTACTTTTTTCTACGACTATACCCTGAACTTTTCTCTGCCGGAAAAAAAGTTGATGGTATATTTCTGGGCGAAACCCCCTGCTACATCTAAAACCTGAAGGAAAAACTCGACCTTCAGTTCCCAGTGCACCGTAAGGACGTACCATCATCTGTACGTGGAGCAGCAGGATTTTCTTCCTGATCTCGGTGCCCGCAAGGATAGACTCGACACAGAGAAACCCTCTACTCTGAGTCTAGGTCTACGGAAAGCTGATGCGTATCGCGGTTCTTATAAGAGCCATTTCTATTACTACATCATCATCTCCTTTCATTCGTCATTTTTTACATTGCACCTCCTGTACTACAGATCTGGCTCCGTTTGCATCAGAAGTTGTGCGTGGTTACCGCGACCTCTCCGAAGCGTGTCGCTAAGCTAGATCTGCCGCTCCGACCTGTCTACCAAGCCAAGTGTAGGACTTAGATGGAGGTTCCCATGGAGTGGTCATGGTGGCATTTACTGCTCTTCCTAGCTACATCGACCGGGGCACGCAAAAAGCTTAAATTCGTTCGATCGCTGCTAGAGGTTAGAATAGGGGTCACGTGCAGGGGCACTAAATTTTAAAATTTTCGCCATGAGCGATTATGTCTCCTTTAATACCCCCACTCAATCTTAGTGCAGAGGCTTCTCTCTCGCCACAACCGACAGATAGAAAAGCTATAAATTTTCTGAATTTCGCCAATTCTAATAATTTTAAAAAGGAATTCTAAACTAAATTTCATCGCTTTCAAAATATCACGTTGCTAAAATATAGTTATAGAAAAAAATATATAAAAATAAATTTTCTGAACTTCACCATTTTGTTTTTTGATTTATAAAAAGAATTATTAGAAATAACTTTGATAAAAAAACATAAGTCATATATATATATATATATATATATATATATATATATATATATATATATATATATATATATATATATATATATATATATATATATATATATATATATATATATATATATATATATATATATATATATATATATATATATATATATATATATATATATATATATATATATATATATATATATATATTAAACTGGTACATCCTATATAGGTGATTTTTCAAAGTTTAGGAATTCTTCCTCCACAAAGTTATTTTTGTTCGTCTATCGGTACAAGACATCTGTGTGGAATTTGATGCGATTCAGCACGTAATTACTGTCCGCGTTCTCCACAATTATTTTGTTTCCCTCTGTTCTTAGGATATATTGACGAAGTGATCCGAAGTGGTGGTTGATTGGTGGCCCTCTGGGCAGGTTCTCCACCTCTAGTCTCCCCATACGTGCACTGGCTTTAAGATACCTTCAAACCTCCCGTGATCCGTTTAATGCTTCGTTGCGGGAGGCCGCCAAGCAGACAGTCGAGGCTGCCATGGAGATCTGGATGAGGGCAAGGATTCCGGTGCAGCGGAATGACAGCTGCATCCGCTCCCTCGAGTACCAGACTCGAAAGAAAAGCCGGATGAAGACCATGCAAGGGTATAAGGACCAGGATGCTGTATTCCAGAGCGCCCTATTCGAGGTCTTCAACATCGGGACCCGGGATGCCCTCACCACCACGAAGAATGAAGAGGACCGGGAGTTCTATGAGAAAAAACTCCAGCACGTCTTCTCCTGCAGAATGGCAGGAAAGGATATGGTCACAGCGGGGGAAAAAGGCCGAAAACGGAGCCAGGAAGAGGAAGGAAAGCGACGATACGAGGAGAGGGAGGACCAGTCCTCCCAGAGAGCAGCTGCGGCACTTCCCTCGTCCAATTCCTCCTTATCTCAGGCACTTTGACAACTACAGCGCTGACGCCCAAAAGGACGAAGAACATCTTCACGGATCCGGCAGTTGCAGGTGCTCTGGATTGCGTGCACTTTACTGATTGGAATGGTGTCTTCGTCGTTGGAGCCGTCACATCGGCCCTTAGCCATGATTTGTTTGACCTGACGCTGTCACGAAGCTCCATGCGACGGTCTCATCACATCGTGTTCACTGGTGCCGCAGCCTAGGAGGAGTAAATAACGGCCCTCTTCTTCTCCATTTGGACGGCAAGCTGTTGCCCGATGTCACTGGCAAGGGGGATCGGTAGACAGTTGATCAAGTTGCCCTGCTCGTCACGACCCTCCCTCGAGGACTTCGAGAAGCTACTTCGTGTTCCAAAAATCGAGAGGATTACGGGATAACCCCAAGCAGCTGCTTGTGTCGCTACCATCAACCAGTGGGCTCTTTGATCGAAGTTCCGTGACCTTGTGTTTGACACGACACCCTCCAACACGGGCCTTCTCAGCGAAGCATGCACCCTCTTTGAAGGGGCATTGGAGCGGGAGATGGTGTGAATTTCGTGCCGGCACCACGTCCTCGTTCGAACTCCTCCTTTCGGTCGCCTTCATGTCTGCCTTCAACCACACAACAGCATGACAGGAGACCGGACTATTCAAGCGCTTCCAGAAGGAGTGGCGCAAAGTGAACCAGGCCACATTTGTTCTCCCCGCGTACGGGGTGCTCGAGCAGCACCTGCGGACGGTGACTGTAGACTACCTGGAACGGGCCTTGCAGGATCAGCACCCGAGAGCCGACTAGAAGGAGTTGGTGCTCCTCAGCTCCATCTTCCTCGGCCGGAAAAACATCCTGGCCACGTTCCGGTCTGCTGGCACCGCTCCGGTCTGCCGGCACCGCTCATCACGCCAGGTGGATGGCCAATGCCTTGTACTACCTTAAGCTCTTCCTCTTCAAATGCCAAGTCCACGTGACAGCCAGGGATCCCAAGGCCCTTCTCTCGCTGTCGCTGCTTTACACGCGAGCCTGGAATGAGGCCCCTTAAGCCACCAAGGCTCCTCTCAACGACCAGTGCTTGCTTCAAGCCTTCATTGCCCAGCCGGTCACTACTGCCTTCGAGCGACACCTTTGGTTCCTGCCGGAGCCCTTGGCAGGACTGGCGTTCTTCGACAAGCGCGTGTCCCTCAAAGTGAAGTGGAGAATGGTGACCCTTCTCCAGGAACCGAAGATGGGTGTGCTCCATCGACGCGTGCTCCGTTACCGTCGATCAGTTCATCACGTGTTGGTCTGCCACTATTTTTGACCTGCTGATGGAGGACGGGAAGAAGATGACGTGGGAGGGGTTTCTCCTCCAAGACCCCATCCGTTGTACGGAGAGAGGGACCTTCATCGCGCTGGCGTCACGGGCTGTGAAGTTGCGTATCGTGAATCATACTGCGGAGCGGGAAATTTCTCTGATGGAACAATACAACTCCACCCTAACAAAGGACGAAGAGCAAAAGCATCTTTGTCTCCGGCTGGTGTCAAAGCACCGGCGCCGACTGCCTCGAACCCCGATGAAGGCTGCGCTGTCGTCCAAGAAGTGAATGTGAACCCTTTCTTGTATTTTTCCTTGTGTTTTCGAAGAGAAATCGGTACATCGTTTTTTTCCATTCTCTTCGAAAGTAGGAATAATATTTATAAAGGCTGAGTGAGAACAATCTATTTAGATTGCTTATAAAAGCTGAATTATACGTTCTCCTCTCGTGATTGTGAGAAGAGCTCCTTCTGAACGCTTGATGAAGAGCTTAGTTAGCCATAACATTGCATTCTTAACAGCATAATTACAATTGCGTTATTGCAAATATAATTCTTGATTTATAAGGCCGGGCTAGAATGGGTAAATTGTTTTTTTTTTCATTCTCTTTGAAAGCAGAGATAACATTTATAAAGGCTGATTGATAGCAATCTTTTTTAGATTGCTTAGAAAAGCTGGATTATATGTTTTCTCGTGATTGTGAGAAGAGCTTTTTCCGAGGGCGTTATTGTAAATATAATTCTCGATATATGTATATATATAATCACATTGAATTGGGGACGGAATTAAACCTTCTTAGTGGGGAAATATCAATGATGTTTTAATATATTCTTAGAGCAACTACCGGGTAACCCCCCAAAACAGAACCCACAAATCTTTTAATAAAACTGTTAATTTTAATTAAGCTTCTTTTCTTTTTCAGGGTATACAAATCAACTTTGTTTATGAAATATTATAACACTTTTCTTCCACAACATGTCCTGGTCAACCAAGGAAAGGACATTTTGCATGGAGGCCTATTTTGCCAACAAGTCATATACTGTAGTGCAAGCAGTTTCGGAGAAAGTTTCGGTGTCGTCGTGCTCCAACAAAAAGCAGAATTTTTGACTGGGTTCAGAAGTTCCGAGATTATGGCACTGTGCAAAATCTTAATTCTAAAGGTATGAGGGACACTTATTCTGGTCTGAAGGTGAGTGCTAGGACAGAAAGGAACATTGATGCAGTACTGGACTCAGTGGGGCGGAGCCCAAAGTAATAACTTCAACGACGCAGTCAAGAGCTTGTAATCTCTAGAATCTTTGAAACGTGTTCTTAAATCAGATCTTCATTTGTATTCTTACCAGATCCAAATAAGGCAAAAACTTACGAAAGTGGACATGGAAAAACGTGGGACCATGTGGGAATGGTTTTGTGACACAATCGAAGACAATCCAGACTTCTTGGATTATGTTTGGTTCTCTGACGAAGCGCACTTTCTGCTGTCAGGACATGTAAGCAGCAAAAATAATGTTTATTGTAGTACAGCCGCACCGTAAGATGTGTTACAGAGGCTGTTACACTCGAAAAAGGACACATCATTGGTAGCAATCTCTAAAAATGGCATCATCGGCCCATATTGGTTCGAAGACGAAAATGAGAGACCTCAAAGGATTAATACGGAGTGCTATGTGGCAGTGCTGAGGAAGTTTGGGGCATCATTGGGACGACGCAGAGGGATAAATCGAGATAAACAATGGTTCCAGCAAAAAGGGGCCACCCCCTACACATCAAATGACTAGCTAGCCTGGCTGATAGAACGATTTCAGGAGAGACTGATCAGTAGGAAGTGTGACGTTGAATGGGCACCGCATTCACTGGACTTGAACCCCCCAGATTTTTATCTGTGGGGGTATCTCAAGGATAATGTGTACCAGAACAACCCTTACACGATTGGTGAACTGAAGGCAGCAATCACAGCTAATATCAGGAAAATCCCCAAAGAGGAATGTGTTCGAGTAATTGACAATTTTTCGCGACGTATGTATGTTTGTCTCCAACGCCGTGGAGCTCATTTGGAGCATATTTTGGAAAGAACATGACTTTTATGCAAAGCAACCAAGATAACTGAAACTTTGGGGAATTATCGTACATAGAGTGAAGTTTAAGCACAGCAAATTTCTTGAAATTTCCTAGACATCATTGGACATCTGTAGGATTTAATATATTTTTATGGCTAAATCAAATATAAAATTTGGGTCAGTTTGCTACAAAACCTAAAGGCTCGGTAAGCTCCCATTATGTAACAACCTTTATCTCATTCAGCTCTTTTCACTAATTTTGAGATCTTATGCCCACGACTATTCAGAACTTAACCAGCTACCTCATACAGTGACAAAAGAGAATTTTCCGAACCTCTATAAAAAATGCCTTTCGACACTCACATGTTACAACTAAATGTCTCGGATCTTGCCTCTGGGCTTGTGGTTTGGTGTTTTAACTGCAGATATTTAGATTTTGGTCTTCGTGTTAAGGACAAGTAAGACTGCAGTAAAAAAGGCCTCTCCTTAGCCAAACACTCCTCAAGAGACTTAAAGTTGGGGCCTAGGGCCTTTAGCGATCGACCAACTAGTGGGTGATCTTTAGTCTGTGCTGGCTGTGCCAGAAATATACTACACAAGGAGTTGGTCCTCTCGCCCAAACCACCAACATTTTCACATAAATCAAAGACTTAGAAAATGACGGAAAATCTTAAAGGAACGGGGATGAGTTGATGGCTATGAGATATGGCGCCCCACTTTCTTCAAACGTTTGCGGTCGTCCCAATCCATTCAAGCTCATTTCCTGAGAGATACTTGTGAGAGGTGACACATGTCAAATAAGGGGGAGGGAAGAGGCAATGCCTTTGTTGATCGTATTCGTCAATTTAATTTTTCACAAATAAACCAATTCTTCAAATTAACGAAGAAATTCTGGACAACAAAATACTGGTCGAAATTAATAACTTGAAGAAGAGGAGGACATTGGAACAAACAGGCCAGTGAATGAATTCTAATTAGTGAATCGTATTCCAACCTGATACATACTAGCAATTAATTCTAACCTAACACTTAATTAACAGAGAATATAATACGTGTTTTGTAATTAAAATGTGGGGCTCCCACCCGGAAAAAAAACAACTCGAAACAATTTTAAATTTAATTTGGGACATCGAAGCACAATGAAATAAATATTCACATATTCCCTCTCACTTTTCATTAATTGGGTAGAAACATAATCGGAATTGCTAAGCTACACTCATCTATTTGTCAAACGCCCACGACGAAGGAGTGGTAGGACGCCCTCCTGGCACCAGAACCATGACAGTCTCGAACAAGTTTGAGATTACCTGCCTTTTATTCCTTCTAAACCTTTCTATTTTCTCCCTTTTCACTACACTTTTTTTACAAGCTTCATCTCCTATATTTACTTGGGCGGGGACTAATGTCGCAGGTTAGTCGCCAGCCAGCTTTTGACCATTCATCCCTGTTCGCGAACGAGGAGAGTGGAGGGGGGGACTAGTTTATCCCTCTTTCTTGGCTCCATTTGACGTGTTTTGTTTTAGTATGTATGCAATTTTCCCGCGCTTTTCCATTTCTTTCGCCCCCATCTTTCCTTCCCTTAGCTATCCGTTTACGGACGCGAAAGGGAATGTCAGGGACATGTGGCAGTTTGTGTGCCATCCCAGCCCCAACATCCAGTCTACTTGATCCTAATGCCTGTTCTATCTTCAACACTTAATAGACTTTACAAACTTTCAGCGTAATACGTCATTGTTGCTCTGGCGATTCAAATTTTAAGAAAAAAATCCTAGATTAAAAACTTTTTGTCACTGAGCAACTGCCCGCGAATGAAATTTTGAGTAACTTTATGCCTTTACACGAACGCTTTTATGGGTGTGTTTTAAAACATTATAATTGGCTTCACTGATGGCAGTATGTTGGCTAAAGGCAAGATGATTCATCAGAGAAGAGCTCTAGCTAGCGTGATTGGTATAGAGCCGAAGGTGACCTGTTTCTCAGAAGGGACCCTTCTGGCGAATGTGTCGAATCTTTCCGAGGTGGCCATAATTAGTGCCCTTCGGAAACTTGATGGCACGCCGGTGATTGTGACGCCGTACTCTAAACTTCATGAAAGGAGTCGTTTATGCAAGTGAACTCGTGGAATACTCCATAGATGGCATCATCTTAGAGCTGGCCGACCATGGAGCGATCAAGATCGAGCCTGTCATGAGAAAGTATGGAGGGGCCTCGAAACCCACCACTACACTCTTCGTCACGTTCGATTGTGACAAGCTCCCTGAGTCGGTGCATACTGGTTGATATTACTACCGCGTGAGGGCATTCGTGCCACTGCCGCAGATGTGCTACTACTGTCACCGCTTCGGCCATACTAATCGCTTCTGTAGACGCGCAAAATCTGAGTTACTCGAAGTCTGTGTAAGTTGCTTTAATGCCGCACATGATAAGTCCAGATCGTGTGTGGTTAAGTTTGTCAATTGCGAAGAGCCGCACCCCTATTATTCTAGGCAATGTGGTGCGTATCTCTTTGAGAAGGAAATCCTGGCCGTTCAGGACCAGTATCGTCTCTCATTTCACGAGGCTAAGTTGTTGTTCCTGGCTCGCCCAGCTCTGCCTAAGACGTCCTGGGCCTCAATGTTAAGAAAGACACCCTTTTCTCCTGTCCCATCGAGGCTTACGAGCACGTTTGTTTCTGCACCCATTCCAAGCCCTTCTGCGGGTTCTCAATGTCAAGACTTCCGCCGCGTTGTGGCATGGTCGCCCAGGACCTTTTCCCTTGGGTGGGGATCTGAACGGTAGACACCTTCTTTGGGAGATTACTCGATCAATCCCAGGGGTCAGGTCCTTGCCGACCTGATCGACGAGCTGGAGATAGGAGTCCTAAATGTGTATTAGTTTATGCATCACGGCCCGAGAAGCGCTTCATTTTCTTGCTCGATCTATATTTGTGCCCTCCGGATCCACAGCCTGATCGTTGGTGAGGGTAGTCGATGACCTCCATGGTATGATTATTTTCCCATTCAAATATCATTTTCTGGGCCACTGCCGTCTAAGAGCCCATCCTGGTAGTGCTTGGAGCGAGCGTGGTGGTCCGTATTTCAGGAGTTTAGGTCCCTAGATGAGGCCGTTGAGTTGTCCGGCAACCTTATCACCGTGGGCCTAACTACTATTCTTATAACGTCTGGCCGTTTTTCACGCCGACTGCTTTTGTGGTTCTTAGCCGAGTGTGATACGGCCCTCAAACAGAAGCGTTACGCTTACATGCACTACAAGCGCCGCCCGAACAATTTCACCACCCTCGGTGAATTTCGTCGAGCTAGGGCAAGTTTCCGGTATGTTTTGAAGCATGCACGCCGCTTTTCTTGGCACAATACGTGTCTTCAGTTAACGGGAACTGCAATCTCGGACATAACGTTGTTTTTGAAGTCTACATCATCACTATCACATACATACTACGCAACCATGATGTGAAAAAATCAATATCTTGCTCAAAATATAAACAATAAACCCTAATATTACACCAACCTAATTCCCATATACAAGTTATATCACCTTATTTATTATTTTACGCATTTACTTTCACTAACTCCTCAAGCATACCCTGTCAAACTCTTTCATTCTCATTCACTAACAGCAGGTCATAAATATAGAGATTACTCACCCATCACTAATTTTCCCCAACCACACACCTTTGTCTGACAACCAAACTCGTACTTTTCTAAGCACACCATCCATTAATATAATAAACAGCAGTGGTGACATCACACACCTGTATCCTCCCCTACATATATCAAACCTAAATACTTTATACCTGAATACATCCTTATTGATACGATCATACGCTTTCCCCAGATCCATGCAGCAAGCACACTCCATACACTTCTTACCTGCCTTTCAGACCCAGCTTCTTCAATACAAACTCTTCCTCGACAAACCCTTTACCCACTCTAAGCCTACCTTAATCATCCCTGGTCATTTTTCTGATATTCTTCTCCCACAATCATTCATAACTTTGTCAACACCAGCAGACTAATTTACTTACAATTGTTGTCTTCATCTTTCTTCACTTTCCTTTATATTGCAGTACTATCTCAACATTCTTCCACTTATTAACATTATTCTTATCCAAAAGCTTTACATCATGTATTTTTTGCCGCTGAGTTCATGTGTTACTTCACTTTTATCACATCATCAGTCTATTTAGAGATTTTCTTGGTTTTACATTTGGTCTTTATATAAGCAGTTTTTTCGTAGGGCAATATGTGTAGTTCAATCTACTATGATTTTTCTAAGATATTGAGACATAAACACGTATATTTTATCCTATTACAACGAATTTAGAAATTGTAAAGAAAATAAGAGCAAAAATAATGAAAAATGTATACATTAAAAGTTCTTTCAAGATCGTACTTTTCTAGTGTGAGTGCTTTTGTCTATTCTGACTAGACACAATATATAGTATCCCATCATTCCAGTATCCCATCATCCTTGGTATATTCTCTCAATTGTTGCGATGTCCTGATGGAGTATCTCACCACTCTCCTCAAGTACATAAAAACAAGTTTTTACTACGAAAGAGAACTAGATGTGAATGCACAAGATGCATCTTCAAGGACATAGGACAGCCCAAGTTCTTGAAGCTCTCAATAATCTTTGCTGCCAGCTGTTTGTAGTTTGCCTCTCTGGAATTTCCTAAGAATCTATGAACTACACCACAAAATACACACCGGGCTTCTATTTTGATTTTAGATATATGAGACGGATTTATTGAAGGGCTTCTCCTCCAAATTCTAAGGCCTTCACAAACTGTTTTATCAATCCCAATTTTATATGAAGTGACAGTAATAAACCTTGGCTGTGTCCACAAGAAGCTGTCTGACAACATTTGGCTTCGCTGGCTGTAATTCATGTCAGGAAGCCACTGAACTTTCCCGTAATTATGATCATCGGCTCTGCTATCCCATAGGCAAAGGAAACACTAATATATTATGCACATTGCAAGTCGAGCAATTAGGCAAGCATTTTGTAGTCCCAGAAACATCCTACTTAAATACAGTATAGTTGATTTTGTCAAAAGGCAAAGCTGAATATTGGTTTCCATTGTGTAGTAAAACTTCTTTGAGACTTTCCTTTAAGATGTCTACGAACAATCGCCATTATGTAGTGTTGTACTTCAATCTAGAAGCAGCAAACAAATCATTCACATCTTTGCAGAAACACAGAAATATCAAAGTAAATTTCGAATTTCATCAATTCATCATTATGGGGGGGGGGGCATTTTATTATATCTTTTTCTTATTCATCGAACATCATTCTTTATCTTGATGTTTCCTCTATTTGGATCTATTCATCACTTCTTGAGATGAAGTTGCCCCTTGAAACATTGACTTCATTTATCTGACTCTTGGTATTCTTATTGGCTAAGATTCCTTCTTCTTTAAGTTGGCTGGGTTAATTTTTTATCTTGGTAATTCTTTCTGGATGTATCTTAATAATAACTTGCATTTATCTTGATGTGATGATTCCTTCTCTTGATGACGTGATGGTTTCTTGATGAGTTAGCCCTTGAAGTCATTTTCCTTGAGTTCCGTTTTCTTCTGGAGGCGATCCATTTATCTTGAGTTGTCCTTAAAGCGTTTTCCGTGGTTTTCGTTTTCTTCGTGAATTTTCTTCGTAAAAATTGTCGACTTGAGGATCGGTCACGGGTCTTTGAATCCAAAGGCCAGCATTCTGCCGACACGCTACGGCGAGTCCGTCTTGACTTGGTAATTTAATAGGCTATTTATATTCTCGCTTTTGGAAGGAAGTTTTTCTCTTATACATATTCGCACCCCTACATCATCTCCGGTACACAGATGTCCTGCAGTCTTTCCCTAGTAAATTATATTACTTCCGCCAAGGTCTTTAAAGTTTAGTTCCTGATTAGATCATTAAGTTCACTTTGGCTTAGAAAGTGTGAATGCGTACTCATTCTTGGGCACGTATGCTTGATCTATTTCTTTGCTGGCTTATCTGATGAAAAATCCACCTCATCTTCTGTCTAAAACAAAGAAATTACATTTAGCAACTTCAACCAAAACAAGAATTAAATTAATATTAGATAAAATAATATTTAGGTAGAATATAACTACAATAGAAACAAGTCCTAGGTTTTATAATACTATCAGAAGAGAAACGCATAAAGACACTGCTAAACCAGGGCATTAAGGTCATCGGTACACTTATATAAACACACCAAATGGAAAAACAACACAACCTACGCCCACACTAATGCCTGCACTGCTACAGAACAGGACACCAGACTGGCTCGTATAAATCCGATCTTGTCTGTTCAAAATGCTGGGGAAAAGGAAATTTTGACACCACATGCACAAACACTACCCTCCGTTGTGTGAACTGCGATGGTAGCCATATTGCCGATAGCATGAGGTACCCATATCTCATGAAAAAGCGCGTGGACGCCATCTCAGAGCTCAGGAGGCCACGATACGACACCTTAAAACAAAGCATGTCGAACACTTTCAATCCCTCTCACCCCGCCCACCCTTACTCATAAAAACATACGCCACTGCTGTCAGCGCGCCCGTGGCCACACGATCCACAACACCACTCGACCTCACGTCCCCACCAATAAACACACTCACATACCACCAGATACATCACAACAACCCCCAAACACAACTGGCCATCGTGCTTTCCGCGGTGACAAAGGACACGTTTCGGGGTGACCCCTGATTATACGAAAAAACACTGAACCGGCTTTATGCTGATACCATCGAGGGCAAATTTCGTTCTCGAGACAATATTTGCCCTTATACAAGAACACCGAAAGGCACGACCGGAGCTCCTCCAAACACCTGGTACACAAGTACAAAGAAATGCACGGCCGCCGGTCCTCCCAACACCTGGACACATACAACCTACACTTAATCCCCTTCCTTCTACCATTACATATCCTCCTGCCACGCCACGTCCTTTACCTCTAACCTTCCTCCTAATATCCCCTTACCTCCTTTAACCCCCTTCCCCGTCGTCTCTACCTCTCCTCTAGCTCCTACCCCTTCTCCCGTAGATCCGACCCTTTCTCCCGTAGATCCTATCCCCTCTCCCGAAGATTACCCCTTTTCCCGAAGATCATACCGCTTCTCCCGAAGATCATACCCATTCTTCCGTAGATCCTTCTCCTTCTCCGGTAGCTCCTACTCCTTCGCCCGCAGCCCCTCATCAAGCAACTTTCACCCTTTTTTTGCTCACACCCTCCCCTCCACCCGCCAACCCAATCTTCCAACCCTTTCTGTACTGCGCCCACTCCAACCTCCTACCCCCAGGTCTCACCACTACCCGAAAACCGCGCAGTGGTGGCAAAAGACATATCAGGGGGGGGGGGGAACCCCAATTATACGCCCAATTAATGAACTATCATTTTGCTGCGTACGGTTTAGGGCAAATAATCTTTCCCAAGAGGATACTTGCTCTTATAGAGGAACACAAAAGCACACACCGCCGCTCCACCCAACGCAGGACAGATAAGCAAAACTTAACCCCTTCCATGCCACCAGCACCTCTCCTGCTGTTCATACCATGTCCTTCACCTCTACCCCTTCTCATCCTACCCCCACTCTCGTCGTCCCTACCCTTTATCTAGCTCCTACCCTTTATTCCGTAACTCCTAGCCCTTCTCCTGTAGCTCCTACCCCCTACCCCTTCTCCCGTGGCCTTACCACTACCCAAACACGACACAGCACCATTCACACTAGCTAAATTCTCGGAAACACTTACCCTACACGCACTCCCAACATTCCCACAAGCAGTGGAGGAAGCCTCACACCTAGCGTAAGGGTTCAAGGCTAAAATCACCGCTCGCACACTCCTCTTCCCCTCTAAGCTGAGTCAGAGCGCCACATGGCACAATTAAGACACTCACCAGAATTGACCACCCAGCCAACACGACCTACACGCAACACTCCGGGACAATAACAAACGTGTTGACACAGACCCAAATCCCAATTACAAAACCACAAACCACAATTACATAAACGACAGTGACACGAAAAACGTCTCCGTGGCGTGAGCGCCTCTCCACCTCACCTTTCATCCTGCTGCTCCATTCAGACTCAACTGCCAACAAATACCTCGCATCGGTGTGTAGCCAACGACCTGTTATCCCTCCTCATTCCCTTCTACGACTACATGTTCTTCTGTGGCATCCACGGTTGTCCCTCTCTGTTCTTTCTATTCGCACACTTTGACTTTGACTTACATTGAAAAAAATATAAAATAGATACGTTATATTATATCAAGTGAGAAGCAACATATGTCACTTTACGTCCATTAATAATTGAGTTTAATACTAATATACTGTAAATGGCTATCTCTAAAAAAGAACAAAATTTTTAAAAACAGGAAAAGAGGAAGTAATTGCCTTCCCTTTCTCACTATTTTTAATATTTTCATTCTAATAAGTATTCGTACACCATTAAAATTCAATTTTAATATACTTCCAACCCATCAAACCTTATGAATTTTACACAATAGATGTACTCGTATATTAACATAAAGTTAAAAGTTCTGTGCACAAAAAGTCATGAAAAAGAATTGATATTCAGTAAACTTGAAATTAATGAAAACGGGTGAAAAAAGTATTCGTACAAATCTATATTTGGTCATTAATACTTAGTTGCTTAACCTTTGTCGGCTTTCACCGCCTTCAATCGTTTCCTGGTGTTCTTCACTAGTTCGCTGCAACAGTCATTTGGGTATTTCGGCCCATTCTTGTTTGCAAATTACCTCCAATTCTTTGATGTTCTTGGGACCCCTCAAATGAATCTTGCTCTTCAATGTTCGCCACAAGATCCTTATTGGGTTCAAATCTGGAGACTGACTAGGAAACTTTAGAACGTTTACATTGTTTTCACGGAGCCATTCGCGAGTAGCTTTTACAGTATTCTTCGGGTCATTATCTTGTTGAAAGATACATTCCTCTCCAGGCCCATGTTTCTCTACAGAAACGGACATGTTCTTCTCAAAATTTCTCTGCCGATTGCCGAACTCATGGTCCAATCTATTATATGGATATTGCTGGCACCCTTAGATGAGAAACACCCCCACATCATGATGTTTTCTCCCCCAAACTTCACGATTAGGGATGGTGTTCTTAGGGTTGTAGGCACCGACGTCTTTCCTCCAGACAGGACGGCCATCGTTACGGCCAAAGAATTATGGTTTTGTCTCGTCTGAACACAGGACATTATCCCATAACTCAGCAAGTTTCTCCAAATATTCACAAGTTTTGGGGGGATGGGGGCAAAGGAAAAGAGGGGAGGGGAAATGTGGAAGAGAGGGGGAAATAGAGGAAGGGGAGAGAGGGGGAGTACGGGAGAGAGGGGGAGTACGGGAAAGGGGGGAGTGCGGGAGAGAGGGGGGTGCAAGAGAGAGGGGGAGTGCGGAAGAGAGGAGTGAAATAGAGAGGGAAGAGAGGGCAAAGAAGGGGAATAGAGATGGAGAAAGATAGTGGGGAGAGAAAGGAAGTAAAAAGAGGGGGGAGAACGAGGTAGAGAAGGTGGATAGAGAGGGGGAGATAGAGAGGGGGAGATAGAGAGGGAGATGTGGAAAGTAAAGTGGCGAGAGGGAGATTGGAAAAGAGGGAGGGGGGAGAGGTAGAGTGGGGGAGAGGGATTTAACTTTTCTTAGACCCTAAATATGACAGTGAATATAATATCAAAACGTGGAAAGCCAAATTTGAAAGTGTTGGTTTAATATGTTTTTGATAGATATAGTGCGGATAAGGAAACAAGATTTTGGGGGTGTTCAAAATATTCCTGTAAAGTAAGAATCAATGTTCAAAACGAAGAAATCGTGAAATATATTAATGACCATTCGCACGATCCCTTTGCAGCCCAAATTGAGACCGCATTCTAACTCAACTAAAGATGTGCGCAAGCAGCGAATTCTTACAGAATTTATCTCAATCCTGCCACGGAGCGATGCCAGATAATAGCTCTTTAACAAAAGATAGTCCGTTGACAGGGAGACTATGAATGATTATCTTCGATGAGCCCAATCGATTTAGCCAGTAGGCTTGTTAATCCAGAAAATTTCAAAACATATACTTTTGGTGAAGAACAAACGCAAGAATTTTTGCTTCCAGACAGTGGATGTTTTGAAAATTCTTGTAGAATTTTAGTATTTGTAAGTAAAAGTAACCTGAGATGCTTATATGAGTGTGAAAAGTACTTTTAAAATTTCTCCACCTCTTTTTTCCAAGGTTTATGTAATCTAAGGTGAGAAATACGCGGACGTACATCCCTTGCTATACCTACTTTTAGTCCAGCAATTATCAACTGTGACTATAAATTGGCCAATTTTAATAGCTTACAAGTGCATTTTCCTTCATGTGTGTCAAAGTATGAAAATGCATATTTCTGCTTTAGGACATTCTCTTCAATACAGAAATGATCCAGAGTTTAACTTAAAATGCAAAACGGTCTGTGCTTTAGTTTTTATTCCTATAGAACACATACATGAAGCAATCTTCCAGTTAAGTCACGAATTACCCGATGATCTTGAAGAACCTCTCGATTGGTTTGAAGACAATTATGTAGGAAGATTGGACAGAAAAACAAACCTCAAGAGACAGTCTCGCTTTTCCCATGCAAAGTGGAATCTATACCAGCGAGTACTGAACGAAGAATACAGGACAAACAATCATGCAGAAGCAGCAAACAGGAGGTTACAATCGGAACTTGAAATGCAGCATCCAATTATATAGAAATTTATTGAGTGTTTGCGAAAAGTACAAAGAGGAAGAGACCCTTATGAAAAAAACTTGCTGCAGGTCATAATCCTCCCTTAAAATTGAAGAAGTTCAGGGATGCAGATGAACGTATTCGCAGACTGGTGGGGAATTTTGATACTGTTACGTACATTGGATATTTAAGAGGAATTTCTCACAATTATGAATAGTATTTAAAATACCTAATTATTAAAACGAAATGAAAAAGTTTAGTGTGCTGTGTTTTTTACTGTGACGTACTTATCTACTAGGGATTATAGTTTCTCTGAGATTATTATTATCATTATAATTAATGTATGCGTTCAATTAGCGTCATGTATATACCAATATTAAATTGTTTTAAAATTTCGAGATGCTTAATAAATTTCGAACATTTATTTGTTTTTTTATAATTTCACATATTAAGAAGGCTTAGCTTGGCAATATATATAGCACTAGCCATATCCTAATATGCTTTCAATACACTTCATTTCTATATCGGGAAATTAGTTTTCGTGCAATTTTATAATAAACAAATTAAAATGCTCTTGTCGTCCACCAAATTTGGTATAAATCGTTCAAATGCATAATTTCCAACTTCATTGTCAGAGATTTATAACAGTAACTTTTCTTCTTTTTTTCAGTAGATCTAATTGGGTTTAAAAATTTAAAAAAAAGGTCTGCGCCGAATAGGGTCTGCTCCGTAAAGGGTCTGCGCCAAAACGGGTGTGCATCGAAAAGGGGCGGGTCTTGCGCCGAAACGGGTCTGCGCCGAAACGGGTCTGCGCCGAACTGGACCATTCCCCATTGGACATCATCTTGATGAACGCGTTCAAGAACCCAGCGTCATAATAAATGAAGGTATACTGTTTTGGCGGCCTCTTCAGCCAGTCAAAATCTCCCCTTCTCTTATTTTCCAGCAGTTTGTCATAGGATAAGTAGACTATTGTCTGCCACCATTATTCTACCGCTATGTGGGTTTCACAGCGCCTCAAATTAGCATGGAATTCCTGCAAGCCGACATGAACGGAATAGTGTCAAATGACTTGTTGGTATCCGTTCTAACTTTTAATTTGCTAATAGCTGCGCACCGCTTTGTACTGGTATGATGTGGCATGTTGCGCTGGATAACTCAGAGGCGATCTCAACAAAGATTTGCTCTAAATCTTTAACATCTCCAAACTCATGATCAATTTGATCAATGTTCCATCCTCGATAATCCACAAGTCCTGATCAGCAGCAGGCTAAGTAATGTCTAGAAATAGTTTAGACAATGTGATAAACTGCATAACTCCTTGACAAAGCTGCTACTCGTTGTCCGGTGTGTTTCTGATCACGTTTTCTTACAACGAGAACTTTTAAGGGATATCTACGAGAAGATCAGCACGCATAATGCTCTCTAAGCATGCCAAGAGGGCATGCTGCCTTGATAAGATCTTGCGTTCAACCCATTGTCCCGTCATCCCGCAGGTAGAACCTGTTATGGGCCAGTGAAGTAAGTGGTAATCGCACCCAAGAGAAAAGCGTGGGCTGAATTTTTTTTTACAAGTTTTAGGGTCGAAGAGTAGTAGCATGGGATACAGCAAGAAGGAAGTTACAGTAATCAAGGAGGGAGATAACAAAATCGTAGATGACAACCTCGAGAATCATGTGAAGAAAAACAAATCCTATGATAATAACCTTTACAAATTTAGAATTCTATAATAACCAAAAATTCAAAGGAAATTATGATATATTATACGAACTGCCCCAACAATCTTCTATTGAATGTCAAGATGTATCATATGTAATGTACCCCACCAAAAAATATAAACTAATAAAGATAAAGAAACGAAATAGTTCATAACAATTTAATAAACTTACAATATATGCGTCCAGCTTTTTAGAGCTGGCCAAGATGCTCCTACTTATGATTTGTCGAGACATTGGTGGCTTGGTGTGGTTCAGGCTGACAAATGGTGATCAATATGACTGTAATACATGCAGTAGTAGCATTTTCCAAGCAAACAGGTACACAACACGATTTACACTACAGACAGATAAACGTTAAAGTTGACAGCTGATTGGTCAAAGAATTTCGCTAAATGTGGGTTGCTTTTCTACTGCCTTTGACTCGCAGAAACGAAACAGCCTTGATTCTTTATTAAAATGGATAGTCTTATCTAGTTAGTTCTTTTTTATACGGAACATAAATTTGAAGAGACTCGAAAAATATGCCTCGAGCGTGGTCTGATTCCGCTGGGACATGACTCACTGGAAGTAGAAGAGAATGGTATCCATAACACCACCTGACTTAAGGACAAAATATTTCTCTAGATGTGGCAACCGTTTCTAAAACTCCTGATTGGGCTTGTACTTTGGACTTAATCCTTAGCCTGAACAATTACTGCCTACCAAAGGCCACTACCTGCTCATAAAGACCCTACACCTTCAAGTTAGCAAGTAGGGCTGGAGAATTATTTTAAGTTGGTCTGATAACTTGGTTAAAATAATCCCATATTCAACAAATATAGAAGAGAAAAACGTTTATGAAAGATATGGAGCGGCTCTATATAGATACACGAATGTAGAAGAATCGTCACTCCCCCGTTCTCTCACAGTGGAGTCACGAGGCAATTACCGCAAAGACATCCGGCCACGGCTCCGTCGGGTCAAGCGCGTAACCGCAGCGCCGCGCCACTCGTCGCTATGAAAGACCTAAAGGTTAAAATGCAATATCTCCCTTACGAGAGTGAGATCCAATGGCACCTCGAGTAAGAAATTGAAGACGTGTTTCTCCCAAGCTCGAAGGCTAACGAGGAGCCGATGTAAGACTTGGTGAGAAAAACCGTTTGGCATAAGAACCCTCCTGGGCCCGTCCTAAAGCCTCCCCCCCCCCTCTTACCACTTCCCCAGTGTGGTAACGAGGTATAAATAAGAAACACTGAGGAAAGTCGAGGTAGAATACGTCAGGCTCCAGGTAACGAAGTCCTCGGATTAAGACCCCGGGCTACCCAGACTGGATTGGTAGAATACGTCAGTCTCCAGGTGACGAAGTCCTCGGATTGAGACCCCGGGCTACCCAGACTGGATTGGTAGAATACGTCAGTCTCCAGGTGACGAAGTCCTCGGATTAAAACCCCGGGCTACCCAGACTGGATTGGTAGAATACGTCAGTCTCCTGGTGACGAAGTCCTCGGATTAAGACCCCGGGCTACCTAGAATGGATTGGTAATTTACTTGGCTCGCCAGACCAAGAAGTACCCTGCAAGAGAGGCAGGGCTACCTACCTTAAGGGGCTAAGAAGCAGCTCATCCTCGAGCTAGTCCCTGGTTGTCAAACCGAACGCTAAGTTAACTTTGTTAAGTTCAACTTACTTTCGTCAGAGAGACTCCTCATATTCTGGTGCATCTTAAACACCAGGGGTGTTCCTCGTCCTTGATGAATTAAGAAAAGAAGGAAAAGGTTTCCCCTCGAGCCTGTTACTCACATCAAACTCATAAGTTAACTTAGATGAGGAAGCAAGTTCAACTAATTCTCGTCAGAGAAACCCCCCTCCGTTTTCCTCGCCCTTGAGGAAGACTGGAACTAAGAAGAAGATCAACTTCGAGCTAGTTTCTGGTTACCAAACTGACCTTCAATTTCCACTTATTCTCGCCAGAGAAACCCTCCCTCCTCGATCCTCGCCCTTGAAGAAAACCCTCTCTGAGTTCAGTCCTCGCCCATGAGGAATTAAGTAACGAGGGAGAAAAGCTCCCCCTCGAGCTCGTTACTCGGTGGTCACACCGCACTCCAAGTTAACTTGGTTTAAGAACCAAGTTCGACTTACTCTCGCCAGAGAGACCACGACTACCTTGGTGCCGCATAAAGCACCGTAATTGTTCTCGTCCTTAAAGAACCCCCACCTCCTTCCTCCTGAATACCGTGTGGACCCCCCAGCTGTTACCCTCGCCAAAAGTACCGCGTGATCCCACCCACCTACATCTGGTCGGTCGGCACGCGTCGTTAGACAATAACATTCCTGAGGTATTTAAACTCCAGTAGAGTCCGTAAGTCTAAATCTTATATATTAAAGTGTGTAGCGAAATTAACCAATTTTAGAGGGTCAAACTAATTGAATTAATTATTGTGTATTATAATATTCGGAGTATTTCTGTGGTTAATGGTTAATTTTTGTGTATTAAATTGTTAAAGTTAAAATACAAGTTTATTTGGAGAATTATTGTGCGTTTCTCTATATCCTTACGTGTTTCCAACGGCTCTCTTCTTTAAGATAACAGTATTAGCACTCTTAGCACTCTTAGAACGAAAAGGGGGGCATTCTACGACAACGAAGAGTTGGCAATTTAATAAGGAGAATAATATATTAAAGTGTATGGATATGATGAATATGATATCAAAAGTTAAATATGGCCATAACAAAAACACAAAAAAAACTCGTCTAGACAATCAACGAACGAACACACGTGAAAATCGAGTGAAATTTGTAGGAAAGTTAAATTTGTGCATGTCCACAGATGCAAGCTCCTCTCAGGGCACGACCTACTCCGCACTTTAGTCCAAAAGGGCAGGGGCATTGATTTGATGCAGCATTTATCAGCATGGCTATGCAACGGGTCACACATAAAGAAAGGTACACAAAAATAAGTTTTGTTTACAATAAGAAGTATTAGCTCCTGCGTGCGAACGTTCATTGTAGTGTTAAAAGTTTAGCAAAACAAAATAAATGATACAAAGTACCTCAGACTCTCTGAATACTTTGAAATTTATATGTTTGAATTTAATAATAAACACTGGGTTCACACACTTTTAAGTAATTACATCTATTTTGGAAATAGTCTATCATTTAGACGGCAGTCATAATGACTAGGTTTTAGTGTGGGGCGATTGGCTAAGCTCATGCAATTATTGAACTCATGCAACACGCAAAATGGAAGCTCTAAGTTTAGCCACCAAACTACTCGACCACGTGAACCATGCTTCATTAGAAGTCCGCAAAATAGGAGACTGGATGAGTCAGCATTCAACCAGCTTGAATAATTGGACATTTGACATATAAAGAGAGGACTATAGTAGTAGTAGATTTGAAAGTAAAGTAACTAGAGATATAAAATTACTAAAGTAATGGCTTCCATATATTTGAGAAGAAATAGGAGGATAACAGTCATTTTAATAATGTATGAATAAAAATTATTATTATCACGCATTTTTCTAGAGTTGATTGTATTTTTAATTTCGGCTTTTAAAAGTGAGATCCGTTTAGAGAGGAGAATTCGTTCAATTTCTCCGAAAGGGATGCCACCTTCAAAGTCAATACTCGGCGTAACATCTTAACTTCTAATATCCCCAATAACTGGTCCAATATACTTCAAGACTCCATCTTCGGGACATTGAGACTTCGGATTGGGAAACTCGAACGGCGAGTTAACCTTAAACTTCAACCACTCATCGAAAATAGTGCCTGGACAAAGAACTCTCGCGAAGAAACAGTGGTCAACCTTTGATCGCAACAAATAGACAGAACTTCACTTTGTGCTCTTGGCTTCGGTTTAAAATTTTCTATTCTTTCTCAACCGTCCAGTGTAACAATTGCTAAGAGCTTTATTAATTTATAAAAATTCGGCAATGTTCCTAGTAAGTATATTTCTATTGCTAAAGGTTTTGTGTATCATTCTATGACTTCCTCCTCGGATTTTAATTATCCCTTACGTTTCCGTCATGCTATAAATAACCTTAAGAATAATCTTACCCTTCACATCACTAAAGCCGATAAATCTGGTGCGATAGTTATATTAGATAAACAAACCTATTTCGATAAAATGAGTGAATTAACTAATGATGACTCTACCTATGTGCATTTAAATAAAGACCCTTTAGGACAAGTGAATAGTAATTTTCAGAAAAAAGTACGCTCAATTCTTAGACATTATCCAGACTTAATTTCTAAATTTAAATCTATGGATGCCTCTCTTCCTTATCCTTTACGCCCCATTGTCAGTCCTGTCGGCTCTGTCTCATATGTTTTGTCAAAATGGCTAACGTCTTATCTTACCCATCTTGTAGGATGCATTTCGGATTCCCATATAGTTAATAGTTCCTACCTAATAGAAAAACCTAATACCATCCCTTACCCTTCCGACTTCGCCCTTGTTAGCTTTGATGTTTGCTCCCTTTTGACTAAAGTTCCGGTTTATGATCTATTTCAGTTTCTTAAAGATAAATTGTGTAACGATGAATTACCTATACCCCCTAATTTATTCTTAGAACTTATCTCCCCCTATACCAAAGACTGTGCATTTACTTTCAATGGTAAATTCTTTCGCCACAAATTTGGTTTAGCTATGGGTAATTGTTTATCCCCCGTTTTATCTAACTTATATATGGAATTTTTCGAAACGGTTTTCCTTCCCTCTATTGTAGATTTTCCTATAATCTGGTTTCGCTATATTGATGATATCTTTACCTTGTGGCCAAATTGTGAAAATATTTTTCTTTTTTTGAGCAAACTTAATTCCCTTGTACCTTCCATCAAATTTACTCTTGAAATAAAACAGAATGGAAGTATTCCTTTCGTTGATTTATTAATACACCGCACGTCTTCTGGTTTCAAATTCTCTGTCTATCGGAAACCAACTAATTCTTCTTCTTATATTCACTTTTATTCTTCTCACCATATTAAGGTCAAAAGATCTATTTTTATTTCAATGTTTCTCCGTCCACTTCGTGTGGTTAGTCCTGAATTCTTTGACGCTGAAGTTTCCAAAATTTTTGACATCAGCCATAAACTTTGCTATCCTTTTCAGTTCCTTGATAAATGCCTTCAGTTAGCTAAAAAGTCTTTTTATCGTTTTGAGCCTCGCACACCTTTTAATAACAAGAATACTCTTGTACTTCCTTTTAATCCATCCTTTGCTTCTCTCCCCCATATTTTAAAATCTCTAGGCATTTGTGTAGTATTTAACTATAATAATACTATCTCTAAACTATTAGTCAAGAACGTCCCTTCCCCTATAGGTAATGTATATTGGGTAAAATGTACCATTGCTCTAAATATTACTTTGGCCAAACAGGCAAATGTTTTAAAAAACGAATTTCTCAGCATAAATATAAGGTCCGTCGTGGCGAAGAAAGCAGCTCATTTTATGTTCATCCATAACCCTCTATTTTAAGAACGAGATTTTTTGAAGGTTTGAATAAGATTTTTCTTTTAGTTCGGTTGTCACCTAAGTAGATTTAATTTTTTATCAAAGTTATTTATAATATTTCCTTTATAAGAAGAAGAAGAAGAAGAAGAAGAAGAAGAAGAAGAAGAAGAAGAAGAAGAAGAAGAAGATGATGAAGATGATGATGGAGAAGAAGAAGATGATGAAGAAGATTAAGAAGATGATGAAGAAGATTAAGAAGGAGATGAAGAAGAAGATAAAGAAGAAGATGAAGAAGAAGATGAAGATGAAGAAGAATATGAAGATGAAGACGAAAAAAATGGAGATGAAGAAGATGGAGATGAAGATGAAGATGAAGATTAATATTAAGATTAAGATGAAGATGAAGAAAAGGGTGTTCAGGGTGTAAAAATAAAGAGTCTATAAAGGGGATTAAAAAAGGCGGTTAAGATTAGCAAATAGGGCCGTAGGCCACACCCCGCAGGTGTGCCTGTGTAACCAAGCTCTTCCTGTTAAGGAAGAGAACAGCGGCTTGTATGTCATATCTTAATCACAATATTGATTGGAATTCTGCTAAAATCATCTGTCATAATAACGATACAATTTCATATAAATATCATTAAATCGACCTTTATTAGTAAATTCCCAAATTTTAATTTAAGTCTTGGCTTATATAAACTCGATGGTTATTTTTAAAATTATATTCACAATGAACTGGCGAATTTTTAATTTGAGACTAAATATTTATATTAATCTTAATAAACTATTTAATTTTATTTTTTGGGCATCTATGTAGCCTTATATTTATGTATGTGTATTTATTTTCATTTGAGTCAAGTTTTTAGAACGTTTGTACTTATTCTACCTTGGGTTTTAGATCCTGACCCCCTGAGGTTAATCTCTCGTTCAGTTTTTCTCCCTCCCTAATTGCTTAGGTGGTATTTTAATCTTATTGTCAACCTTTAGTCTTTTGAATTTACACGATTTAATGATCTTAGTTTGTATTTATTTCCACTCTTCCTAAGGTTTCCATTTCATATTAATTCAGTTTGTTGATTGTTTTTTTACTGTTTTGTGGGCCTTCCCTCTCCTCTGTATCATCCTTATAAATATTACAATTTTCAATACTTTTGTTATGCCTTGGTAAAGAACTCTAAATAAAGTTCGAAAGTATTGGGAATCCTCGTATTAATTTTCTCTGTGGGCTTTGTCGAACAAATCGGTTGTCGAACAAAATTTTGAACTAAAAATTTCCCCAGTTGTCGTACCATAACTCTGTTGCCGAACAAGCCAACAATACCACGCGGGCAGCACATGTCCACTGAGTAACTGAGCGTGTGGCGTCAAGCTTGCCTCAGCCCACGCTCGGAGTATACACGCTAAGAACTGTTGTCTGATTTTTCCGGAAAAGGTTGAAGATCACAAATCCGGCTTCCTCGGGACCAAGACCGTGCCGGATTTGGAATTTTTCTCGATTTCGGATTACTAAATCCTAGACCTATTTAAATTTTAAAAAATAATTTACCCCTCAAGATACCCCTATACAATATCCGTTTACGTAATTTGGTGCATTTCCATCGATAATTTCTGGTTGAAATTATCAATTAAAAAAAATTGCCCCAATTTTAGCGAATATGTCGGGAACTAACCTGCCGATTTGAACGAAACCAAGGCCATTCGAAAGGGAAAGAAATTTAACATCCACTTATATACCGCTTTTCAAGGTTGTCACATAATCCTGGTTTTTATTCATAGTTTTAGGTCTTTTTCGGGTTTTCGGCGATATCTCGCAAAAAAAAGCCTAGAGAAGAAATTGGAAATTTTATATTTTCGCATATAACGCTTATTTTCGACCTGAGCGACCACACGATGGATAATGTGTTATACACCGTTAGATGGCATATTCTAATAGTCTCTATTTAATGTATAAATCCCTTACGTGTCCGATGAAACTTTCTGGGAGAAAATTAGGTTTAAGTCGGACTGGGCGCTAAAATGTTCGACCCGATTTTTGAGCTTCAAGGCAAGGTTTGTCTTGTAAAATAACACTAAATTTTAAAGTATTAGATATCGTTAGACACCGAGTGGTTACTTACGTTCTTCAGGGCGGTGTATGAAAATCCATCCTTTCTCGAAGATTACTAAGGTTATTGACGCTGAACCTTCGCTCGAGGGCCCAAAATCGAGAAAACGACCCTTACCCGGTAGACATAATTGAATATAAAATCGCTACTACTTATCGTACGGAAAAGATTTATATATCAATTTGAAGGTAATATTATCTCTCATACGCACAAACCGGAACTTTCGACCAAACGTACTATATAAAAGTTTAAATAAGCAATCATTTGGCGTCCAGGAACGGATTAATCCATTTTACATTGATTCCTATGGGGAAAATTGTTTCAGTTTTCGAACTTTTCGGTTCTCGAACGGCCTTCAGGAACGAATTAAATTCGAAAACCGAGATTCCACTGTGCACATGTATAAAAGAAAGTAAGAGACGTAATATACACCCAAGACTTATGTGCGCACTGATAATTTAACAATATGACAGAAATATAGTTTTAATATAAAAATTACTCACTTCATTTATACATGAAATCTAGTCGTCTTGGTTTGATGGCGAACTCGTATATCTTGTCGTTCAGCTCCTTCTTCTTGTCCAAGTCGTTCAAAATGCTTTTCCCAAATGGCTTATTTTTTTATATCTAGCACTATGACTTTCTCCATTTCTAAGTTAAGGGTAATTATAAAGCAACCCTGCAAAACACAACTGATCTCTACACAGAGACGTACATAATAACAGCAATCAAATAACGACAGCGGCGTGCACAACAAACATTAGCCAGAAACCGATTTGACTGTCGCCTGTACTGTACTCTTGAGAAGAGATGCCAGTCTTGTACACGTACCAAGCTGGTTCGTATTAGCGCGAGTTGCTGGATAATTTTTCGTTTCTTTAAGAATATTGTAGAACGGGAACCTTTCATAGATTGGAATTTGAATAAAAATTTCTATAGAAATCTATTGTTTCAAGAAAACATTGAATTTATTTACTTTTAATGTTTACGATTATAGAAAACAACTCTGTCTGTAGCTTCTGAGCCCGAATCAAGCGCGTGTGAACGATGTCGAGAGAACGTCTGCTACGAATGATACTTTTTGACACAGGGCACTTCTAAGACGGCCGAAAAACGGTAAACAAATATATATGAACTGCGACCAGCCCTAGTAAAAGAAGCCCGAGTTATTGTCTGCAATTACTTACTTGAAGTCACTGTTGGCAGAAATTAAATAAGCTTGCAAATACACGTTCACTTTACTAAATTTATACTCGGGCTAAGCCCAAACAGCCCGAGTGCGTGCCGGAGTCGCCATTGATATATATATATATATATATATATATATATATATATATATATATATATATATATATATATATATATGAAAACACTGTTTCCCTCAATAACGAGTAAATAAATATACAAGAAAACCACCACTATTGGAGCATAAAGTTTATTATTATTATTAAAACGGTTAACGGCCGAAGATGATATGATAAACTACATATCGAAACTAGTCCCGTTTTAATAACCGTTTTAATAATAATACTAAACTTTATGTTCCAACAATAGTGGTTTTCTTGTATATATATATATATATATATATATATATATATATATATATATATATATATATATATATATATATATACAGTGCGACCCACAGTATTAGTTGAATTCAATATTCCAAAGTAACTTTATTCAATTTCATTGGATTTCACCCAAATTTCAGGGAAATCCATTCTATAATATGGCAACACTGCAGTATAGGTTACAGCGACGTGCACCGGTTGGTTTGCTTATTGTGTCAGTTTCTTAAAAAACACCGTCGGCCAGTCGGCTCCCGCTATTAGTTCATCGTTATGTGAAAGCGAAATGGGTCGTGGAAAAGATTTAAATGAGGCTGAAAAGGCCATGATTATAGAGGAATTAGCCTCTGAATTAGGCCGCCATGTTGTGACTATCAAATTATTTGTGGAAAATCCTTGGATGAGGAAGACTCGTTCAGATAAGCGCGTCCCTAAGTCATTAACCAGCCGTGATGCGACTAAATTGAAGAGACCCCTTCTCAAGGGACCTGGGTCAATCAGTTGACGACTTTTCAGCGAAGCTGACCTTCCAGAAATTCCGAAATCTACTCGCAACAGATTGATCCAGAGAAAGGCGGACGTGAGAAGAAGTGATGTTAGGCCACTCCTGACGGCGAGACATATGGAGTTGAGGATGTAGTGGGTGAAACGGTACATGAAGACACCCATGAACCGGGTTCTCTTCACCGACGAGTCCAGGGCAACGATGGATGGTCCTGGTGGGTGGGCAAGAAGATGGGTTTACCGGGGTAATACATCTCCACGAAGATTTCGTCGTCCACAAGGGGGTGGAGGTGTCATGATATGGGCTGAGTCATCAGAGATGAATTGGTGTGGCCTGTACGTGTACCAGATGGTGTGAAAATAACTTTCAAAGCATATTGCACATTTCTGGAGGCTGTGCTGCGACCTTAGCTTAGATCAGTCCTATTGGCACATCGGCGGAATATCATCTTCATGAATGATAACGCACCTTTGCATGCTTCACCTACTACTACTGCACTTTTGGAGGCTCTATGGTTCAAGGGTAATAATCTCATGGTCTGTCCTCCCTGTTCGTCTGATCTGAATGAACCCCATCGAGAACCTGTGGGCTATTATCAAACGTCGAGTTTATGCGGACGGTCGGCAGTTTTCGTCAAAGGGTGAACTTTGGATGGATCAATTCTTGCCTCCATGACTAAGACATTGACCGAATCGAGGAATGATAGGATCATTGAGGTCATCAGCCGTCTAGAATCGTATGTTCATAAATAACTTGTTATAATACGCCTTTCATGTTTCTTAAATGTTCTTAAAGCATGTGTATACACATAGATAACGAATACTTGATTGGTAGCTCAAAATCGGGCGATTCCATAGTAGGGCTAGCCAGGAAAAAACAAAAATCGTTCTCATTTCTTTATTTTTAAAGATATTCACCCCAAATTTGGCACGAAGCACCCTGGGACCAATGTACTTCGAGTTGTGAAGTCAAATTTTATTCGACAAACAGATTCAGCGTGACGAACGAAAGAGTGACTTATTTAATGAAAAAGAAAAAAGAAAAACCTTATATTTATAACCGATGTTGGTTATATTCAATTCAATTTTATTTAATAAGGCTGTGTACAATGGGATTCTTAGATACTACAGGGTGTCTACTAATATCAAATTTCAAAATTCCATAGGTTTTCCAGGTACTTAAAAAAAAATAAATGGCAAAATCTCTAATTAAAACTATAATGAAAAATGGGTATACTACATTTAACTACAAACCTATTTCAAGGTATATTCTAATAAATGAAATAAAGTAGGTAGCATCAATTAAAGAAAAAAAGAAGAAATTTCTCCAGCGCCCACACCTAACCAATCTAGCAGACAATTATATTTCCATTAGGTATCATTTAGCTAGCCCCCGCATTTAATTTCATTTTTTTTATTTTAGAAATCTTTTTCATAGCCCATGGGTGAGTAACGACTATATTATTCTGAAATAGGTATAATAAAGTAATAGCTAGTAAGAATCTAAAGTGTGGACACCCTGTACTAGTAACCTATTTCATGGTTAACCTGGATTTTAATATCTACCTTACAAAATAAAGATACATAACAAATGTCAGTGGCTACGCGCACTTAAATTGACTTAGGACTTTTTCTCACTAGAAAGTTTCTTCTTCTTGTAGTCACTTTTGCTCCTGGTAGCTTTCTCGGGTGCATCCGGATTACCTCTTTTTATGACTCTTCTTTTGACTTTTGCATGGGCATGACTGTTAGCTTTTGACACCATATTTTTGCCCATAAAATGGAAGAGGGACCTGGCGATGGCAGGAACAACGGTGTTGACCAGGCAGCAACCCTTTTCATAGTCCATCAGGGACAAGCCTAAGTCATTGCTCATTATTTCTTTGTAGACACTCAAGAACACTTCTTCTGAAGAGTAGGCGGCCAGGAACTTGGCCCTCCTTTCACCTGGTGTTGTAATCGCCTTGAAGACTTCCATGGCCATCATGGCCATGTGGATGCAGTCGTTTGAGTGGTAGAGGAGACCGCTGCGGTTCTGGAATTCAATCATCTCTCTGAAAGTCTCTCGTAGCTTGTCGGGGTCGGCCACCTGCACTGAGGGCATAAGGGTGTTGCCTTCTACCAGAGCCTCCTGGCAAGAAACACACTTTAGGAGGCTGCGGGCCTTTCTGGCAAAGTAATAAACCATTTGTAATCATATGAATAACAGTACAGTATTATTAATTAGATTTTATTGCTATCTTTGAACACGTGTTTAATAAATTTACCAGGCAATGACTTCGCCACTTCCCCTTACGGGGGGGAGAGCTTGCGCTTCGCTACTAAGATTAAAATTTAAAATCTAAAAAAAAAAGCAGCCATGGTTAAATTTTTCTAAATTTTCTGAACTTCGCCAATTATAAAAAATTTTAAAAGGAACTCTAAACTAAATTTCCCCCCTTTCAAAATATCATGTTGCTAAAATATAGTTATAGAAGAAGACATATATAAATAAATTTTCTGAACTTCACCATTTGAGTTTTAAAAAATTCGCAAAGTTTCGATACTTATATTTATTTCTGAACTTCACCATTTTGTTTTTGATATTATAAAAGAATTATTAGAAATAACTTTGATAAAAAAACATAAGTCATTACCAAACTAAGATGAAATTATTATTAAAATACTCAAAAAATACCCTTCTTAAATTATAGAGTTAGTGATGATGATAAACGACAATAAAATATAATTTTACCGTACTAAATAGCCAGAGATGATTTGATAAACCCAAGGCATCGGTTAAGGTATAGTTTAAGGTGCGTATCGTAGTCATGACTTTTAATATCACAGTTATGATAAACACTTATCTATGGATGAACAATACCATAGATTAGGGTTGCACCGATATGCAAATTAGCCGATAACCGATATATTGGCGCCGATACAAGGTTAACGAAATCAAAATAAAAAATATATATTTGAGAATATTTTTGCCGAATGGAGGAGCTATTGCCGTATAAAAAAAATGTGTTCAAGGACGTCATTTCTGACAATTTTAGACGATCGCAATCTTGTTAAGCCTAATCGTTCTCGTTTGTTTACAAACGTATACAATACTATGAATAATAAAATAATTCGATAATAGTTAAGTTTATTGTAGCGTAAATGCACTATTAATTTAAATTAGTGTATTATTTACGTAATTATTGCTATAACTATTAAGGTATTTTAGAAATTAACACGTGCATTGTGAGGCTAAGTTTGCAATTTCTAGATCATTATAGCGTCCCTCCCCAAGCAACATATATGTATCATATGCTGGCTTCCCTTATTTAACACACATTATAACTTATTCACTTAAATATCAGGAGTCCACATCTTCACTACTTACAAGTACTAGAGCTGACAGGCCTACAACGGCAAATAAATACAATTAACTTATGATTTCAAAACTTTCCAAGATGGCAGCAGCGTCTCACCCAAAGTAAATCGTAACAATGACTGGAATCGCCCCCTGGCGGGCATAGCGGCAAACAACCGCGCTGACTTATTGCCCGACTATGGAAGTAGCAGAATCCGGAATTTGGTGAAGCTACCAATCAAGTATTCGTTATCTATAGTATACATTAAAATGTTCCTTTCCGTTGAATATCTTTCATTTGTCTATGGTAGACTCACCTAAACTGTCATTAATTTGCCTAATGCTATTATCGTGGGTCGGAAATTTTACACTAGTATCATTGGTCATGGGCGTTATTAGAAAATATTGTTTCTATCATTTAGTAATTTTAACCACTTAATAATGTTAATGTTGGCAATTGCTAAACAGACTTTCATAACATTTTAGTCAAGCAAAGTAAAGTTATGTAACTATCGAAACATACCATGGGCCGCACTATATATATATATATATATATATATATATATATATATATATATATATATATATATATATATATATATATATATATATATATATATATATATATATATATATATATATCCAGATTGTTAACTGAAAGAATGATAAAAATAAGGTTAATATGTTATTTCATTAAAATAAACAAATTTGGATCAGGTTTAAAGTGAGAGTTGTGAATTTAAAAGCTAATTTTTACTTTATATTAGACCTGATCCCCCTAAGTAGGATATTATTAAAATGTATGTGTATATGGTGTATGAAATTGTCTACCCTTTGGCGTCAGTTCCTCACGTAAAGGGCACTGCCCGAAGAATCAAACCGATAGCCACCAAGCCAAACCAAGACACCTATCGGGCTATCCATGAGTGGTACCTAAACTCGGTGACAAATCAACCTTGGAAACCATAACAAACACAACAGGGCAACTACACACGCCTATAAGAATTCTTTCCCTCCGACCCCAACTTGCCGACAGAATTTTGTTTTGTCTATCTATATTTGCCTATACGAGAGTGTGTGTTTGCTTGTGTGGGTGTCTTCTATTTACGGATAGACAGTCTCGAGCTAAAAGGTCAAGGTTCCGAGAGTAGTAGAGACCTGTCGTTTGGATTCCACATTGAACTGTAGTTCTGCACTGAGAAAGGCGCCAAAAAACGAGGACAATTATTCCTACCGGTATTAGTACTCATGGAATCTTTATGTGACTTATTTTTTCCCGTCATTTATTCGCAATTCGTTCTCTGTAAAATGTTCTTGATATTATATAACTATTTCACAATATTACCCTTTATCACTGTGCTATGCTACTGCTCCCCCTGTTTTCATTTTCCTGACATATTTATGTCTTCGTCCACTATTATTTCTTCTCTTCTTTTTCTAATAAAACGAAGAGAAGGCAAAGGTATGACTATTCGTACGTTAGATGCCCCTTTTATTCAAAGTGCGAAAAGGGGAGCTCTTCTCTTGTAGCAGGCTGGGTTAAGTGATTAAACGAGCTTCCTTTGGATAAAGGAAAATATTCAGCTCGATTCTTTATTCCGTCCTAAATTGCGGGAACAAGTCTCGAAAAGGCGAACGGTAAGGATAACTTATTCTTCCTTCTTGAATAATGTCTGCTAATAATTCCCTAAGGTTCTTAAGGTGTATGAAGGTAGAATTTAGTAATAGTTATGATAATATAGTGTTGAAATTAAAAGTAGACATGTGTATGTGTTAGTGTTTGAGAAGTGTGTAAATTCTCCAGGTGACTGGATTGTCCCTTCCTTTTTTCCCTCTCATTTCCTTTCCCCTTCCGACTCTTTTCCTTCCTCCTAATTAATCGATATAATTTTGGTAATTACTCTCACTGTCTTATTTCCTATTTATGTATTAACCTGGTTTCAATTTCTTATCATCCCCTGATTTACACGAATCTTGGGACTGGATTAGTTCCTATCAATTGAAGTTTCATTTCGATTCCCTCTCTTAGTCTCAGTCTGTCCTCTGAACCATTCTTCAGCTCTTCCTCTTTCTTTTTCCAGATTTCTACCACTCTCTTATGTAAGACTATATTGACTGGTTTCATTCTAACTACCCCATGTAATTCTTCTTGCCTCATCATGTCCATCCAACTTGTGTCTGTAATCCATCGGCTATCCTTGTTTTGTACCCTCTGAAGTTTGATCATGAAACTCTTCGTAGAACTATGTACCGGAACAGCTGGGTACAGCAAGCTGGCCCTGACTATTGCCATGTATAGTTTCCTTTTGTGACTTGGCGGCAACCGCGAAAAGCTTCCTAGTTGCGCTAACTTCACCTTTGCTACTCTTATCATATCCGCTGCATGTGCACTATACCCGCTTTTACTTGTTTTCAGACCCAATACTTTAACTTCGTCCTCGTATTCATATCTTTTGACCTCAACACTTATGTTATCTACTTTTCTCCTGTTGATGGGTATCACTGAAAATTTAACACTGTTAGTCTTTATCTTTCATTTCTTCTCGTATCTATTCAAGTTCAGGATCGCAATAATTTGCGTGACGTCGTTCGCGAACTGTACATAAGCTATTTCTTCACTAAGGGGAAATGGCAGATCATTAGTATAAGTGGCGTATAAGACTGTGGAGAAGCAGCTCCCCTGTGGAAGCCCCTCCTTTCTATTAAAGGCGGGGCCCTCATAGCTTTCGAACACCATATATGCCCTTCTGTCGATAATGAAGCTGCATAGCAGCCTAGTCATTTTCTCCCCAAGTTCCATCTTTACCAGTTTGTATTTTAGACCATCCATCCACACTTTGTCAAACGCGTGCTGCACGTCACGCGCCACTAGATTAACCATTTCGCCCTCACTTTTCGCTTTGGCCAGCTTCTCTGTAATCAGCGCTAGGGCCATCTTCGTACCTTTTTTACTTCTGAATCCGTACTTTTGGGGGTTGTATTCATGGTTCGTCTCAAGGTGATTAGTCAACCTACTGCACACAATTTTTCCCAATACTTTGGCTGTAAAATTGAGCAGTGAGATGGGTCTGTATCTGTTGATTGCCGTTATTAACTTTCTCGGTTTTGGCACAAAAACCATTTAGGCCACTTTTAGTCTGTCCGGGAAGTAACAGATATTCCACTACGTTCACCGGGAGGTGACTTATGATCGCTTTCGTCAGTCCCGATGGTCCTGCTGCTTTTTGTTTTAAGGCCTGGACTACCGGTCTTAATTTCTCTTTCCAATTATTATGAGGGATCCTGTCGAGCGGATAGGTCTTACCCAGATGGATGTTCAGTTCTTCCATAATCTTTGTTTCATTATCTGCGTCAAATTTTTCATTATCTTCACCCGTGATGTTGAATACCTCACTCCAGTGATCCCTCAACAGCTCCTGTATTTCCTCTACTTTCGAAATATATCCATTGCCTCTCTTAATCCTTAGCTTTCTTTGTAGTGGAGTACCCTGCAATCTTTTGACAGATTGCCAGAATTGTCTCGAATTGTCTCGGATTTCGTTCATTATCTAGTCTATCTATCAAGCCCTCCCATACCCTATCTTTCTCTATTCTCATCAGATTGCTTACTTCTCTTTGGAGTTCAAGTATCCTCCTGTATAGTTCAATGGTTGGTCCTATGCCTCTCGTCAGTTGTTCGATTGCTTCTAGTTCTTGCATTTTTTCTCTTCTTCCAGGAGTGTCCACCTTGGGGCCGGGAGGTTTTTCATCACCACCTTAGGTATGCTGACTTCCTCTGCTGACTTTATTTTAGACTCTAACTTTTCTATTTCCCAGGCAATATCCTCCACATCTTTACCTTCCATCACTGGTGGTCGGTAGTCTTCCAGCGCCTCTCTAAATTTGACCCAATCCACCTTAGCATATTGTTTCCTGACCGGGCATGGCACTTGAATTGGGCTTAGTGCCATCAATACTATGATTAAATTATGATCCGTAGGAAACACAGGGCCCGGTTTGACAAACATGTTCCAGTGAAAAGTTCTGCTGGTTAATGCTATATCCAGCTTTGTAGCTGTTCTATCCGTGACGTAAGTGAGAAACTCCGGCCCAGCTCGTACCACTATGTCCCTATATATTAATAGATCTTGGTTCCTCCTCATTGTGTTCTTAGAGCTATATCCTGAGTGCCTGAAGCGAGCATTCAGGTCACCAAGGTAAATCACCGGAGTGTTTCTCCCGAATACCCCAAGAAAGTTATGTAGGGGCAAATAGTTTCTTCTTGGGGGTAATACCCTCACCGCCATTATAACTACTGGTCCCGTCTGGGTGTCTACTTCAATTGCCAAGTAGCTTTGTTCTAACTCCCTATGCTCTATGCCTTTCTTAACAGCAATTATTATACCATCGCATCTTTCATTCGAGTGATTTTTCGTGTAGGTATAATAATTCTGCAGCTTGAGTTCATATCTCCCTATTCTCAACCCATGCTCACAAATCACTACTACATCGGGGTCTTCTTTAGCCATCACATTCCATATTTGTTTTTTCTTATCCTTTAATCCATTGTTGTTCACTTCGACTATTTCCAGTTTGTTAACTCTCTTATCCATAATTCTTTACTTAATCAAACTCTAATCTTCTTCCTTTGACCCTTTCTTAATTTCCTGAAATTCAACGTCCTAACAAAGTGACATCTGTCCTCTGTTACCTGAAGGTTCCCAATCAGTATAGATCTTTGGACTACATCCGGCGGATAGTCTGATTGGTGAGTTCATTTAAATTTACCATCTACTATCCCGTCTATGATATGTATCATGTTCAGATCTTTGTGTTATTCGTTATCTATAGTGGTGTAAATATGCACGTCTGCCTCTTCGCACGATAGTAGTTCTGTGTTCGCACTCTCTTTCTCGGTTCCAGTTCCTTTGCTACTGTTCCCTTTTTAGAGTCACTTGAGTCCTCTTTCTTATTATTCTTTACTTGCCTCGAGAAACACCTCGGCTTCGATATGTTAGCCATGTTAGCATACATTATCATGGCCATAATCTCCATAGATTGATTTTCGATCATGAGGTAAGGCACATGATTCACTGTCGGTGCCGCGGCTGCCTGTGGGCATGGGAGTACCTGTGGTCCCCTTATAGTTGCTTTTGCATGTGACAAACTCTCTCCTTTTCTTCTCTTTCCTTACCAGGGTCCTTGAGGACCCTGGCAATTTGGGCATTTCTTTATCTCGCTCCTACATTCTTTAAACTCATGACCCACTTGGCCTTCCGAGCATTTCTTTTCGAACTTGCAATCCTTTGTTTCATGATCCTCGATTGCCAGGCATTTGTAGCATATCATGATTTGTACAAATTCCTCTGTATCTATCTGCGAGGGAGTGATCCGCAGGTTGAATGCTAGTAAGCCTTGTTGTTTCGCCCTCCTAGCAGTCTCTACATCCCCGAGCGAAATTTTTAATAGGTTGTTAAATCTCCCTAATTTACCACTTCTGTCACATTAGCCTACGACTGTTTATCCTCCACTTCCCGTTTGATCCATTGTGCTGTATTTTCCCCTATTTGTTGGTCAATCTGTCTACAGATGACTGCTCTTTAAGCCATGATCTCAGCTGGGATCACTGGCTCCAGCACCTTCTTAGCTTCTTCCCTTGTTAATCTTTATCTATCCTCGTCCTGGTAGCACATTGCCACGTACCCGGAGTACGAGTCTATCAATCTGATATGGGCAACATTTAATTTACTATTAATTACCTCAGTTTCTCTCTCTCTCTCTCGTTCTCTCTCTCTCTCTCTCTCTCTCTCTCTCTCTCTCTCTCTTTCTCTTAGTGGCTTAGTCCCTCCCCTTGCAACCCGTAGGGGCAGCTGTTTCCACCTTTTCCTATCCATCCTGGCGCCTCAATTACACATGTTAAAATGTTGGGTGAATTAGATAAAGAGGAGAAAAAGTACAAGTTAGGACCTTCACACTACCTTAATTGGGTCCTTCCTTTTAATCCTGCTGGTCTTTGGCACTTTCCTTATAAATACTTAAGGCACTGGTATGCTTCACTTGGATAATTTCATAAACAAACTCTTCCCTATTGCACCTTAGGAATACACTGATTTTTTAATAGATAATTTGCGCGTTTGGCAATGTAATTTACACTTGGCCTTGCCGCCTTTATCGAGCTCTGACTTTTCGAAACGCGTAAAACAACGAATAAGTGTCGAAGCGTATGAAACTCACTGGTAGTAACGCGAAAAGAGCAGGCGTTACCTCACTACCGTTAGCTTTGCCGCCTTAAATTTCCTTTTTCTTTTCCACTTTTGTCGAAAACCGTATACGAGAGAGAAATAAATGTCTAACAATGATCCCCTACGATAATAATTACTCTTAGCACTGATTCCCTATGATGATGATGTACTCAATTTTCGAAGAGAGATGGTATAGTGGAAGATATAGTGGGTGAAAAAAAATTAAAGATGGGGAGGGGGGGTGCCCTAGTAGGGAGGGCATCACTTTATTTTTATGGTTTCTTTTTACTTTATTTGCTTTGTTATTTTATGTGTCTTTTGTCTTCATGTGTTTGTGGTGTTCTTCTTATTATAATTTGTATCTTCTTCTCTGTCTTTTTACTTTTAGTGTAATAGTGTTGTTGTTTTTAGCATTCAAGCCTTTAATAGCTTATTTGCTAACAATGCAATTTTGTGTTGTCTGTAGTCTCATTTTTCGTGTGTAAATGTATGGGATTAGGTGTGATGTGTTTTGACGCTTTTATGTGTATATTGGTGTTATATTGTTACGTGTACACAGTTTTGTGCTCGGGAACCGGCTTCTGCGTGAGGCTTTCGCCCGTAGCCATACAGGTATGTTCAACCTGCCACCTGCTCCCCGGAGTTCTGGAATGACATCGTCCGTTAGAGTGGACCAGATCTTCTTGCCCAGTTTCTGGGGGACGACATTGATCGGCTCCAAGCATTTCCTCCAATGCAGGACGCTTTGCCTGACACGGTCACGCCTTCTTACTTTATTAATAAGCAGAGAGGCAGTGTTCTGGATACGCTGGAGCCTTTTCATCGAGGTTTTATTAGCCGCTTGGGACACCACTGTGGGGTAGATCAGCATAGTCCGGACATACATCATATATAATTTCCTGATGTTAGCCGAGCTAAGATCTCTAAACCTGTAGAGCTTGGAGATTTCTCTCTTCGCCAGGTTGGGCCTTTCCGTGTGGTGTCTCGAGTATCCATGGTCGGTGATTTTAAGGCCCAGGACGGTGCCTTCGGCGGAGTAGCCGTACCACCTCCCATCTATGATGATGGGCCATGTCAACTCGCGGTTCAACTCAACGGGACAATTTTGAACTTGTCCCTGTTGGTCCTGATTTTCCATCGTCTCTCGAATCGGCTGATGTTGTTGATTTCCGCTATAGTACGGGCCGCCTGCGCCCTTGCTCTCCGGGCACGGGACAATTTGTGTGACGTCATATGCGTATTGCAGATACATCGTGTCCCTGTGCACCGGAGTTGGGAGGTCGATGGTGAAGACTAAGTAAAACAGAGGACTATAAATTGCCATTCCATCTACTCATAACTATACAAAATTCAACCAATCAGGGCTGAGACACATTTAATCGTCATACTTATGTTCATTTCTGAAATAACAGAGCTAAGCGTTAACAAATTGACCAATCAGCTTTTAGACTTAAGCGCTGCAATAATTGCCCAATCAGCGTTACGATAGATTTAAGGGAATGAATAACGTTCAAACCGTTTTGCATATAAACACGGCTAAAATCCATTTTCCAAGCTTTTAAGCGCTCAATCAGAGTTCGAAAAATATGAACTCTTTTCCCCTCAAGGTCTTACAAGGAGAATAACAGAAGGAGCTCTAAGTAGCATCAACTCAACACGACTAGGGCCGTAATAAAACATCCATCACATTGACCCTTTACCTCACTACCCGACACAAAAGGCAACAGTTTCTGGGTGTTCATTTACCGACCGCGTACACTGAGAATTTCGTTCCTCCATTTACGAAAGAGAAAATACTGCATACTGGGAAGTTTATATTCCCATTTACAAAAGAGAGAATACTACACACCGGGAAGTCTATTTTCCTATTTACAAAAGAGAGAATACTACATAGCGAGAAATCCATCTTCCCATTTAAAAAAAACTATGATTGTGGTTTAATGTGTGACCCGTTTAAATTTTTACTCGAATGCTATAATTGGTTGGACCCCCACAAAGGAGCCAAAATTAAATGCATAATAGTTGGTGATTAAATATAGTTTTCTACACTACCTAAAGAAAAAGTATTTCTATGGATATCTATGAAATTATAATTATATATATATATATATATATATATATAAACAATTAATTGGGGGAAATATTATCGTTCACCCGTTTCTGAATATTCAAGCGCGTTTGAGTCATCTATCGTCATTCCTCACCCCCATTATAATTCGCAAAACGATTAAAGGCGCTGACATGTTGTAGTTAAAGCATTTACCTATGTAAACGTTAGAACATTATAAAAATTAGGATTATATACTGGGGGCTGTGCCCCCCAGACCCCCCAATTTAATGAAACTCAGGATCATCGTAGTGCGGTCCACGCATCGTGTTTATCTCCCCACGAGCCGTCCCCTGTAAATGTACTCCAAAAACGTGAAACATTTTGGAACACGGACGAAATAGTACATCTTATCGGCCGGGCCGGTCGTCTACATATTTATCTTATTTTTTAATGTACACAATGATTTTTCTTGGGCAAATTAAAAAATATAGCGCTTTTGGGGGGTTTATGTTAGGCTATTGCAATTGCATCATATTATATATATATATATATATATATATATATATATATATATATATATATATATATATATATATATATATATATATATATATATATATATATATATATATATATATATATATATATATATATATATATATATCATTTTTAAGGTGATTTCGAAATGTTGGGGGGGGGGCTTGGTCCTCATACCCCTCCCCCCGACTCTGCAATTTTAAAAAAACTCGTAATGTTCCTAATTCGAAGGCCTAACATTAGATTCGAATTCGAAAGGCTGTTGCAGAATGTCGTTAGGCCTCTAGTTTTTCTACCGCGTCCCTTGACTTCAGACATATAAGCCTCACCCCCGAATGCTATTTAAATCAATCATATTTTCTTTAAAATTAATTAATATGAAATGTCTATATCATATTTTATTTCAGAAAAAAATCACTTCAAAATGATATATAAAAATGTGATTCAAAATTCACAATGTGCCTCCCAGGATGGCGGCTAATCTATCTTTCGCCATAACATCATATTTAGAAATTTGCCGCGTTGAAGTCCTATTTGAAATATACCCAGCGCCATTTTTTTTATAAAAATGCCCGAAACTAACCAAACGAAAAACACTATCTTGGGGGCTGTGCCCCCCCCCCCAATTAATTGAAACTCAGGATCATCGTAGGGTGGTCACCCCATTGTGCCTACCCCCACACGGGCTGTCCCCTTAAATTTACTCCAAAAACGTGAAACACGGACGAAATCTACATATTTACCTATATATATATATATATATATATATATATATATATATATATATATATATATATATATATATATATTGGAAGGAGCCCGTGTTGTATACAAGAATTGTTAAATTCCACAGCCAAAGAGGCATTGTTAAGCTTCTTGAGAACTATTTTCAAATTCCCGGCAAATGACTATATCATGAAGGGGAAAAGATCATAAAAGATCATTGTAATTATTTATTAACTGCCCGATGTACCTTTCGACCATACTGGTCATCTTCTGGGGCTATACTGATAAACATAATGAAAACAACCTAATAAATGCAATATTCATGTAGACATTATACATTTTTAGAGGAGTAACATTCAATCTACAATATAATATTAAAATAAAAAATTGAAAAAAATAAATCTGAAATTAAAATGAGGAATCAATTTTTTTTTTTTTTACCATAAAGCAGGAAAATACTAAAATAAAGGGCAATAGTAGATTATTTAGGTTTAGATTTGGTGTCTACTTGTTCAAGCGATAGAAGGGTGCCTTCGTTGTGAGGGTAGAGAGATATATGGAAGTTGCTGAATGTTGATCGCAGGTTTTTCTTGGTAATTTAATACTACTTCAACCATTATCAGACGGGGAAGGTGGGGATCGCGATAGATAATTTCAGTATTGTCATTTAACGTGGCTGTGGTCAGAGGCAGAGAGTGCTCTTCTATTGAATGACGTTGTATTGCACCACTCTTAAGATGTGCTGACAGCCTTTTGGAGACGGTAGTGGAGGTCACGCCTATGTACCGAAAGTTGCGGTGCGTACAGTCACCGACAAGACATGAGAATTGGTAAACGACGTTGACCTTTTGTTGTCTGGTTGTTTTGGGGAAGCAGCGGTTATTCATAATAAGGGAGGACGTGTTCCTTGTTTTGTAATATATGATGAGGTTTATTTTGGTTGTAGGATTAGTGGCTGAGACGATGCTTCACACAATACTCTTGAGGATTTTCTCATCTTCTCTATAACTTGTATTCATTGTAGCTCTATAGTTATAAGTCTATATTATAAAAAAAAAATATTTGGGGGGAGATTTTCACTCATAAAATTGTCCAGCTTATTTCGAATCACTGCGTCAATGTCTGGTTGGGTGTAACCGTTGTTGACGAGAAGATTTGTAACATGGTTTAGCTCAGCGTTCGTGGTTGGCCAATCGTTGCAATGAGTGAAAGCCCGATTTACATCGGACACGGGTACACTCTTCTTGTACCGGTTAGGGCATTCCGAAAGACCGTTAAGGCGGAACCCTAAGTTCTTTGACTTAACGTAGATTTGAGTTTTGAAGCAGTGAGGTGATGACTGTAAGAGGACGTCTAGGAGCGTGAGAGTAGAATTAATTTCTTCCTCTTATGTGAGTTTTAGGCATGAGCGAGCTTCAAACAGTTTCCAATTTGCCGGTTTCTTCGGGGTGGGATACATTAATAAAAATATCATCAACAAATCTTTCATATGGGTGAGGGAGGTGGTTAGGGAAGAGTTTGAATACGTTTTCTTCAATGGTGCCCATGTAAAAATGAGCAAAAAGTAGACCAAGAGGAGATCCCATTGCGACACCATACATTTTGCCGTCAGGACCATAAAATGGTGCTTCCTGTGTACATGCATTCAGAAGAACACGTAAGATATCTTCCGAAATACCTAAAGATTCGTAATCTGTTGAATGGTAGACACGTTGACAGATGAAGTTGATTGTTTCTTCAACTGGTACATTTGTTATAGGTACTCAACATCAAGGAAGGCCATAGTTTACGCGGAGATGGAGTTAGCTAGAATGCCTAAGAAGTGTGCAGATGATTTGAGATTATGGTGTGTAGGAGTGAAGGTATAGGGGAGCTTTCATTATAGTTTTTCTTATTTATCAATATTATACTTCATCATCTTGTGGCGATCTTCTATATTCGAATCTATTTATTTCTTCTTGACTGAAGTTGCCCCTTGAAACATTGGTCTTCCATTTATCTGACTATTGGTATTCTTGTTGGCTGAGATTCCTTCTTCTTTAAGTTGGCTGGGTTAATTCTTGTTCTTCGTATCCTTCCTTTCTTGATGCATCTTCCTATTAACTTGACGTGACGATTTCTTCTTGCTTCTTAATGATGGGATGAGTTCTTCTTGCTTCTTGATGAGTTAGCCCTTGAAGTCGTTTTCCTTGAGTTCCGTTTTCTTCGTGATTTTTCTTCGTAAAAATTGTGGAATTTGAGAGTTTCGAACGCGATATCTTTAGATCTAAAGGCCAATACTCTAGCCATCACGCTATGGCGGAGTCCGTCCTGAGTTGGTAATTTAATGGGCTATTTATATTATCGATTTGAAAGGAATTTTTTTCTGATATATCTTCGCATCTCTACAAAGGGAGTGAAGATGGTGTTAAGACATTTAGCTATGGTGTTTTTAGTAATTAAACAAAATTTTGTTGGATCACTGAGGATGGAGTTCATATTGGGGAGGTAATCATGTTAGTTAAAGATGACAAAGATCAAGGATTTGTCCGCGCGTCTTATTACAAAGTCTTTTTTGTTCATTAGTTCAAGAGCTGCACGTCGGATATTTAGTGTGAGAAGAGAGCTATTAGTGCTACCACGAGACTTACGAGTAGCTTCTGCGGCCAATTCAATAGTTAAGTCTGGAGTCGTAGTCGCTTTCTTTACGGCTTCAAGCCGAAAAGAAAGAACTATCTCGACTTATCTAGAGATCTTATGAGGTTTGTTCATGAAATGGCATTTTAGACCTAGGTTAAGGAAGTTTTTCTGATCAAGGGAAAGAGAGAGGCTTTGGAGGTTCAGAAAATGGTCGGTGCGATTAAGGAGATGAATCGGACCACAATAGAGGGCTTTGAGCTTACAGGCAATCCTAAGGCGACCATTTTCAATGTGACGTTTAGAAGAGTCCTCGGTAAAAACAAAGATATTGATTATGTTACTATGAGATGTGTTATATGGAGTTTATTTCTAAACGAAGTAGGTCCACCTCAGATGTGAGTTCCTCTTCAAGTATCTTTTTCTTCTAAGTTCATTTTTTGAGTAAGAATACCGTTCTACTGCGGTTATACTTTGGTTGTAGGCCTTGTGGTTTCCCAATCGTTTACATAAGACCATATTACGCTCTTCTTTTACTGGGTAGGGAATTCCGAAAGACCGTTAAGACACAATCCTAAGTTTGTCGGCTTAACATTGACTTGAGTTTTGAAGCAGTGAGACTTACAAAGTAAAGTGGCATTGGACGTAAAAACTCATTTTCTTCCTTTCTACTCTTCAACTATCACCACCACACTTACCAAATAGATAGGGACTATAGGACCGTCTGACAATGACAAGAAATCAGTCATTAATTCCTTGGTTAACAGAGCAATTTCCCATTCCTCCTCGTGGAAGGCTGTCGATTTTTAACTGAAGTGGGCTTCCCGCGTTCTGGTCAACAACGGCTACCCACAGGAATAAATCGATGCCGCTATAAAAGAAAAAATTAACTTGGCCAATGGATCTGGTGGCCGGTGTACGCCGAAGAAAAATACCAAGGATCTTTATTACAAGGCCAATATGAACACAGTATACCGTGAAGACGAAAAGGCCCTCAAAGCCATTTTACATCGAAATGTGACCCCAACCAACCCTAATACTGATATTAATCTAATTATATACTACAAGACCAAGAAAACAAGTAGTTGCATCATGAAGAACAGATGTCTCCCTCCGACGAGCAAACTCTAGGAGACTAACGCCGTGTACGAGTATTCGTGTAAAGTCGGTGACTGCGAACATCGCAATTCCAAGTACATCGGCGTGACCTCCACAACCCTGTCGAGGCGACTGTCGGCTCACTTACAGGATGGGGCAATTAGAAAACATGCCCACTCTCACGGCACTACCTTAACCCGTGAGACGCTAAATAAGAACACCTCCAGAAGATTGCGAATGGCCGAAGCCGTCATTATCCAAATCAAGAAACCGGCAATTAATAAGCAATTCCAGCCCGAAACCATCCTTCCGACAACTCGGTGTCTCCACGTCGACCGCCGATAATAAAAAAAAAAATCGCAATTCCCTTTACTTATTGAACATTATCTGAACTAAAAATTTTCCTTAAATGTGTTTGGTCATTTTGCAGCTCAAACGTCTGAAAAAATACAATTTCTTGAAGTCTCTTTACGCACATGCAAAATTACGACCATAGAATCGATTTCATCCAAGCAAAATTAATTTAGAAATCAAACAATTATATTGAGAGGAGAATTGCAAAATCTATCATCATTAACAAGGTGGATAATTTCAATTCATACGAAGGGCAATACAAATCCAACAAATATATCTCTAATAAGGTCGCCAATCGTATTTATAAACCCCCGGAAGCAATTGTTCTTAGAGATTAGTAACTTCCCTTCAGATAGGCTCCTAAAAAAAAAAAATATTAACTTCCCCCTGAATCCATCCAAATATTTATGTTTTCCAGTTGTTTCTTCTGTTTTCATTTTGTTTAGTATTTTGTTCGCCTTTATATACGGGAGATGCTTGATTTGCTTTTTCATTACTCAGTTGAAAATGGCATCAATTATAATTTTCCGAAACTAGTTTTATTGTTATAAATAAATTTGATTTAAATATTGTGGTTTACTATTATTTTTTCTCACGCACACACACACACACACACACACACACACACACATATATATATATATATATATATATATATATATATATATATATATATATATATATATATATTAGTGTAGTTGGGTAGCAGTCTTTCTTGAATACAAATTTTGTTGAAGACCATTGTGTATTTTGCCTTAATTAATTTCCTTTGGCAACTTTCTCTTCTTCTTCTAACTATCTCTTTTATTCCATCTTGTAGATGGTGGATTACTTGTCCAGTATTCATCTCTCTTTTAAATGAATGGGTTTGGTAAAAACTGAACTAAATTGCTGAGCTTTCGATCTTATTCGATCATCGTCGGAGCATCTTGATATAGTCTTTCCTACTTTACCAATGAAATGTGGAGTCAGATTAAGACTGAATGAAAGAAAACGGTTTTTATGGGATTTTTATTCCGCCTGGTTGATCGTAACGTTAGAGGAAACGAGCCAACCCGGTGGGTGGAATTTTAAAACAACTCTAATGTTCGATTCCAGCTTAATACTTGACTATTGATGGCCGGCTTTTCTTCGTTTATTAAAATGGCTTCTAAGCTGTTCAGCCTAGCTTTATTTCCCTCTTTTCTTTTAATTACGGTGTTGACAACTAGAATATCTTTCGTTAGGTTGATGTTATGCGCGCTCTCCATATGATTTTTAGGTCCTCCGTTTTGCAGATGCATAGTTAAACGTCTCGAAAGTGTGGTAGTTGTTATGCCAATGTATTTAGAGTTATTATAAAGCTTGCAGTCTTTATTGGGGCAGATGAACTCGTAAACTATGTTGGTTGACTTGAGATTCGAGGAGTTTTGGCAGCTGTTGTTTTTCATAAGGATATTGTTGGCTTTTGTTGTTTTATAGTAAATAACACTAGGCAACAAATTTTAACTTTTTTTTGTTACAAACAAACCGAATTTGAAAACCAAAATTCTCTATCACGTCTAGATTTTGTGTAATAACCCCTCCCATCCTTTTTCGCTCTTTGTTCCGATTAATAAATTAAAAAAATCTTTTTATTTTGTATTTTTTTTATTCTGGCTTAGGAGATAGTGTATATCACTGGCGAAGTTACGTCCCCCCCCCCTCCCTCCCAAGTTATGAAGATTTTATTGTATTGATTAAGTTTGTTATGCACTTAAAGTTTAAAGAAACTTTGATGTAGCCTTCTCGTTCTTCTTTTGTGAGACATCAAAGTTTGTTTTTGTAAAGACCAGCAATAATCCCCGATCATATTTGGATTAAATTTCCTTGCTACCTCGTCTCCATAACCAACATTTGGTGATAAAAACGTTCACCATGTTCATCACTAACCGCTCCCAGATTTTCAGGAAAAAAAAATCGAGATGAGAATGCAGAAAATGCATTTTAAGTGACATTCTACATCCCATCTTTTCATAGGCTTTCAGCATATTGTTTACTATTTCTCAGTAATTTGGAGATCTAAAATTGCCGAGAAAGTTCTCAGTGACTTCCACAAAGGATGTCCATTCTTTGCGTTCCTTTTTATTGAGACACAAAGTGAAGGAATCATCAGAAACAACTCTGAGAATTTGTGGTCCAGTGAAAACTCCAGCTTCGATTTTTGCATCAGTTAATAATGCTTTGAATTCGTTTTTCAAAAATTAAAAGCCTTCAATTCTTTGATCCATGCCCTTTACAAAATTTTTCATTAACCCTGATTTAATGAGAAGAGGTGGAAGATAAACTTTTGGGAGATCTACGATAGCATCATGCTTAACATTATGTTTGCCAACAATGTGTTCTTCTCTGGCTGGCCATTCTCGCTTTTTATAGTGATTTAAGGTCTCACGCCATATCATGGGAACAGCAAATGGCATCGCCTTCCTCTTCACATTTAACCAAGCTGTCAAGATTGTGTTACACTGCGTGCAGCAATTATGAGGGGCCCAATCTTTATCCTGGTCCCCTACTTTGCTTCCAAACTAGTATCTGTAGCCTTGCTTCATTGTTACTGCTGTTTCTATTTTTCTCCGTTGTGCCACTGGTATGAATTGCTCACAAACATAACAAAATATGTTGGGGCTGTTTACACATCCGCGTCTAGAACTTGAAGCCATGACAAGATTTCAAATAAGAACTTGAGCAAGCAAACGATACACAGTGTGAGATCCTTATCATAAGGTTCTTATCAGAGCAAAATTTTGTAAACGTGTTATCCTCTTTACTAGTTACCAGTTATCAGTAGCAAAAAAATTATCACAAATAAGTGTGTATTAATCTGAAAATCTGAAAAAATCTGAAAAAAAACTCAGTAACTAGAATTCAATGATATTTGAGCTTCAATATATTCTACTTTATATATATTAAAAATATTAATATATATTAAATATATATATTATTTATTAATATATATATATATATATATATATATATATATATATATATATATATATATATATATATATTAAATATATTAAAAAATACATAATGGTACAATATTGAGCAAAAGTGTGAAATGGCTTGAAAAGGAAAATTCAAATTACACAAAAAACTAGACGTGATATGCAAATTCTAAAGACATATTTGTAATCAGCGCCTAAAATTCATCTAGAATCACATATTTTCCGCTGTGTAACACAAATTGTGTTGCACAGTGTAATCAGTTGAATTTTATCCATTTGATTTTAAACCTTGATGTTACGGTTAATAATTGCCTTGATGTTTTTTTCATCTATTTTATAGGCCGTGGACATCTGATTTCTGTAGTACAGTTTGATGTTGTTTACTGCGCCCTGATTACTTTTCGTTGTATCCGTATCTTAGAAGCAATTATTTAAAAATGATTGGAGTTGTTTGTCAATCATGCTGTTCGAGAAACCGTTGTTCACGAGTATTTGTTTTACGCGGGATATCTCGTGGTGGAAAGGTTTCCACGTAGAGCATGATTTACTCGTACGAGTATATTGCTCGGCGGATGTATGAGCCGATTACACTTATTTTATATCTTTCATGGCATTAATTATCCGCATTGAGGCATCTTCCCATGTCTGTACTCTTCCTATATACTTTTGTGATATAGCTACCATTGATGATTCGAACTTCAACGTCCGAAAAAGGGAGTTTATTGTCCGTGCTCAATTCATAAGTGAATTTTAACACGGAGTTCTCCTCAAATTGCTGCTTGATGTTTATCAGATGTTCTTCGTTTTGGACGTTGATGTAGATGTCGTCTACGTATCAGTAATATGTGTGTGGCTTATTTCCATTGTTGTCCAATAATCTCTCTTCAAGTTGCCCCATATATGCATGTGCTATTGAAGTCTACAACTGTGGCAGCGTTATTAATTTTAACTTGTATTTTCTTAATGTTTCTTACAAGCTTTTTAACGGGGTCTTTGAGACGAGAAAAAAGCATGTTAGACAAAACTACAAAAAATCAGATTGGTCACGGTATCCACGTCTCATCGAGGACTATCCGCCAAACTTGGATGAGGCAATTCTCGAAAAGATCGACGAGGCACTCGACGGCCTTATCAACCATCTAATTAACACGCATAGAGCTTGCATCCCGAAATCCGAGTATAAGTCCACCTCGACATCGGATGGACAGAATACATGAAAAATTTATATCGTGAACTGAAATTATTGTATAAAATCAACATCAGAAACGCATCAATTGATTCAATACAACGAGGTAAAAGGATCAAAGAAGAGCTTAACCAGTTGATCGTCGAACAACAATAGAGACGTTGGGACGATGCGATCGAGAGCCTGAATCATGATGCATATCCCAAAGGTTTTTGGAATAAAATCAGGCGTCTCAAAGGATCGACTGGTAAAGAGAAGAAAATTGGAATAATGAGCGAATAAGGAAGCATAGCAACTGAAGAATAAAACAACGATGAAATGTTCCGTAGTTATTGGGAAAAAATCTTCAGTATAACTGAAGAAGAGAATGAAGATTATGATGTAGAGTTCAAAAGCGAAATCATATACGAGCTTAATTCCCAAATTCATGGGACGCATCCATACCACCAGGTGGATAGACGGCGCAAAGGAGACGCCGAGATTACCGAAGAAGAACTACTCGGCGCGCTCCGCTCATTCCGTCAAAAACCCCAGGACAATGGGGCTTACCAAGTTAAATTTTTAAAAGGCACCATCGAATATCATCAAAGGAATGAGAATAATTTTTAACGCCTGTCTAAACACAGGATACTTTCCAGATGTTTATAAAACGGCTAAAATGATTTTGGTGCCGAAGCATGGAAAGGATCCAACGTTGAGAGAGAACTACAGGCCAATTTCACTCCTGGAATTTGGAAGAAAGCTCTTCGAAAAGATCCTCAAGCAAAGACTGGTATCACATCTGTAGGAGAACTCCCTGTAAAATCCCTACCAGTTTAGGTTCATAAAAAAAGCGAAGTACGGAGATAGCAATAAATGCCATCATGGAAAAGCTCGCCCAAGCTAAAAGTGAGGGGAATTACGTAGGCATTGTTTGTCGGGATTTATCAAAGGAGTTTGATAAGGTGTGGCAAAGGAAAATGCAGTACAAGATCCTGCGGCTGGGACTAAGTGAAAACTTAGAAAGAACTCTCTGTGACTATGTCATGGAGAGAGCGGCGTATGTCAGCTTGGGGTGGGTGGACGGACCGAAGTTTCCGCTCAATGCGAGCCTCCCTCAGTGATGGTGTCTTTCCTCCACTCTCTACTCGATATACACCGCAGATATCCCGACCTCTGTGTATCCCACTTGCCTCGACATTCAGTACGCCGATGATTTCAACTAGATAAGTCCCATTAACATAATCATATAAGAACGGACAAGCAATATGCAAGAACTGGTTAACCAAGAAATGAACGATGAAATCATTCAAATGATTAACCAGAACCGAAAGGCCAGAAGTCAGGCCAGATTTCCAAGCTCCGCTAGTCTAGTGACTGGCGGGGACGAAGCGCCGTTCTATGCACAAAAAGCATGCTGAATACCAAAGACGAAATCAACAAACCGAATGATACAAAATAATACAGAACCATGAAATCCTCATCAAACTTAACAAAAATATACCGATTAAGACTCAATAAACAGAATGAGACAAGAAGAAAAGAAACAAAAACACTAAAATACACACACTACATAATAAATAATAATAAAAATAGACTAAGCACAAAGTTATAAAGTAACTGATTGCAAAAACAACAGCAAATGCACATTTTACATAAAAATATTAAGATTTTTAAGACAAATGGCTTGAACCAGTGGCGTAGCTAAAGGGGTCCAAAGGAGCGCAAATTTAAAAGTTACCTAGGGCCAGCATTGAAGGAGGCCTCAAAGAAGGGACCCATCCCTTTTTGAATCAGGAAAACAGTTTATAATACGTTTAAATATAGAGGCCACTGATATATAGACAAATATTAGCTCAAGCATTATAGACCGGTCAATATAAGTTTAACTCTGAACAAATTGCTTCAAAAGGTTTTTCATTGAATTCTGGTACCATTAGGCATGGTTAATAACAACTAAAAATCTAGGAAAATCTAGTTTTGGGAAAGGCATAATTTTCAAGATAGCGTCCAAAATGGATGCCAGGAGCTTAAAATGCCTATATTTCAATAACTATTAAACCTAGAAAGGTAGTTTTGATGTCAAGAAAGCCTTGCAGAGGTCTTGAGTATTTCTTCCTTTTGTGACTTTTCATCACCTTCTTGGTTTGTGTCTCAGGATGCGTGATGTTTTTTCTCTCATCTGCACCTTTTTCTGCTCATCATCCCTTGGCTTTCCAGATTTCCTCCTCTTTGGATCTGGGTCATTTTGAAACTGTCGAAGTACATTCCGGCCACTTCTGAAATTGCTGCAACAAACCTGATGATACACACAGTCTGCATCGTGAAGATCACTATTGTAGAATTCAATTCTACCTTTAACTATGAAAGACCATTCATCGCATCGGTTATCACAGCATTGTAATATTGTCTTTGCAAAGATGTACGTTTTGACATAGCTATAGTCTACACTTCCTTCCTGAACATTAGTGCAGCCGAAAAGGCAATGAGTTTGGCTAATGAATGTGCCATCAGACTCCATAGTACTCCTTTTATATGTGGTAGTGGATTCACCGTATTGTTTATGTGATGATTGGTTTAATGACAAACTTGCCTAGATAGCAGCCATTAAACCTTGCTACATGAATTTAAAGATAAAAATGCGTTGAAAGAGAAAACGTGAGAGAGGATAACTAATACAGCCTCGAAGGTTTCAAAAGTATGACGCATAAATTTAACAAGATTTATTGAACTAACAAATAATGGAATATGGCTGAATTATGGAATTGGATAATACGGTTATTTAATTGGATATTATGGCCAATGAATATATTGTGTATTTTAATTAAATAATATATATATATATATATATATATATATATATATATATATATATATATATATATATATATAATATATATTAAATATAAGAAAATGGCCGATGATTATAATGTTAAGAGGAATAAGCTATATAAGGTGCAAATTATAGAGTGAATAAGATATAAAATATGGTTAAATAAAATATAGTCACGAACTAAGCTAAGCCACAACCTAAGCTATATATATGTGGGAATTATATAAAATATAGTATAGTACAGCCACGACGTTTTTGAAGTTATAATATCGGGGGGAATTTGTCTGGAGCGCCGATTCAATAAAAGTGTACGTTAAAATGCGCTTGGGAAACGGGGAAGTCTATTCTGATTGGTTAATTTAGAATTGGGTTTTACAAAGGTTTTGATTGGTTGGTGGTTGGGAGGAATCGTACTTTGATTTTGAGGTAACCGTATTGGTTTCAAAGGTCGTACAAAAATGGATTTTGGGCGAGATGCATAATTTTCTCAGTCGGGAAATTGCCAACTGCCTCTTTACGAACTTTGTAGGAGCTTGCAAAGATGGCAGCTGCTACAACGGCTCTCATCCCTTTTTAGGTCAAGATCAATTGCTATAGAATTTGTGTAGATTTTGCAACGTACCTTATGCACTAAGCTGCCAGCAGTCACAACAATGGTGTCACCTCTCCAAAGACTAGCTTCATTGATCCCACCAGCACTTTTCTCGCGAATGGCACAAGTCTGGTCATTCATCTTGAACCTGAATGAAAAGAAACAATACATTTGTACACATATGACTAGTGATGTTACTAGTGTTTTAATATGTTAGCTAATACCTTACAAAACATGAACATCTAACTAATGTTTAGTAATGCATTAACTAATGATGATTAATTATTGTACCCTAATTGTAAAGTGTTACCAAGTTGGCTAGGTAGAAAGCATAGACGATTTACATTCATTTCAGATGCAAAAATCGGTTTGCTTATCAGTTACTTGGTTGCTGACAGTATAGCATATCAATCAGCAAAATTATAGCTTGCTATAACACTCGCATAGAAGGCGTGAAGTGGAACTAGATGGCTTTGAAATCAGTATAAATGTACAGTAGCTAGCTAGCTAACTATTGTGTACATTCATACTGATTTCAATGGTAAAACCTATTTCCATCTTATATGTTAATAAGTAATTGACTAATCGTAATTAAACTTGTTTCAATGCATTCCTTAGCCCTTAAAACCTGTGGTTAAACACCAAAATTACCTTTGTCAAGTGAATACTGACTGAGATATGGCCATTTTAACCTCCTGGCGGCTATTTTGGACGCCATCTTGAAAATTATTACTTTCCCCAAACGAGATTTTCCTTGATTTTTAGTATGCTATTGAAAAACCTTTTGAAGCAATTTGTTCAGGCTTAGGTGACTTTTTTTCCATATTAGTCAAGCAAAGTTTAAGAAGTTACTTACAAAAAGTGAAATTTTTGTGATGCCGTTGCTAGGTTTTGTTTTATAATCAGTCTAAAGGAGGAGTTTCCAATTTTTATGTTTCTTTGTATTCTTTGGACATTTTATTGCTCCATGAGCCATGTGTTTCCTTAAAAATTAGGAAAAAGCGATGGAATTGGTATGTGGACGTGAATTTTGACTAGTATATTTGTTTTCACATTTTTGTAGTTTATTCCCTATTAAAGTGTCTTAATTATTTTTTATCATTTATTTTTTATCACTTATTTTATTACTTATTTTTATCAGACATACCGGAGAGCACAAAATATTGCAGGAGTAGTTATTTCATGTCATCCATGATATCAAACATTCGTATGTTGGGACCCCCAAAGGACATAATGATCACGTGCCCCCAAATCCCAAGTTACGCCACTGGCTTGAACGCCATAAAAAATAAAACTGTATCAAAACAACAAAATAAATCAACAAAAAAATAAGGAAAGCGATAGGCAAAATCACCTAAAGCCGTGCATCCCTTTGCAAATTTCTCACACTACCTTCTCTTTTCGCCACTTTTATTTCTTTCTGTCTATCCACACATGCTTTTTTCCCCTACATACACATACACACACACTTCTTCTTCTCGGTTTTTCCCTACTCGCGGTCGCCGTTCTTGATGAGTCGTTTCATTCGGTAAAAGACTCATCCATTAAGGGTTTGGTAGAAACTTTACGGACGGAAGCCCTTCCTGACTCCAACCCTCCTTATTTATTCGGACTTGGGACGGCATTGAGTTGGACTGTCTTGCCCCCCAGTGGCTAGGAAAAATGTCCAAAATAGATAAAACAATCAAAAGCTTAGAGGAATAAAGAGAATCGCCAGAGCTAGAGTCCGTGTCATTTTAACCTCCCTATAAATAATGTATGGGAAGGTTCGTCCCAATATGACATTCATCCATTGCCCAATTCTGACACTCTCTCGACCATTCTCACGACGCTCGATGCTCTTTTGCGTAAACAAAGGTTTGAAGATTACAGTCCTGCGGTTATATTCGGTTCCGTGAGGTCCTTGAAGAACAGTCTCGGTCGAAACGTGTCTTAGATGCTGACTATGTTTGGGGGAAAGTGTGTCTTCTGATTCTTCTTCGCTAATCTCTTTAGAATTCGATGGTCTGTCACTGAGCTTTTTTTCACTCATTCGTAATTCCTTAAATTGATCAGAATCGGATCCTCTTCGCTTTGGAATCTACCACGCGGTAAAGGAGGCAAAGCCAAGGAGAAGAAGAGGCCTCCGAAACTGTGGCTGCTGAATCTTTTCGGTATTTGCTTCAACATCTGGCCATAGAACATTGAAACCCTCACTGTTCCCCGGAAGTGGGCCGCCCCCGGCCCGCAGGGTGCCCGTTTGGGCGGCACGCAATTCATCACCGAACTCCAGGATTTCACCCAAGTGAACCCCTTGGACTACCCAACAGCAGCCTACTAGTCCGCTTTAAGCCTTAATACCTTACCGTTTGTCTCTGAAGGGCCGCGGCCGACTGATTGGAGATTCTTCCTGTTTTCGTTGCTCCAAACAGTGGCAGTAGTGAGCGTGGATGGGCTGATTGGAGATACTTCATCTGTCTGCCCTGCTCGAAAGGGTAGAATGGTATTTGACCCCTCCCATCTCCCCCCTGGACACAGTAGAGAAGCGATAGACTGATTGGAGATTCTTCCTGTTTCTATCGACCTCGCTAAGTCAAAAACGATCGAAGGACGACTGATTGAAGATTCCTCCTGTGTCGCTCTTGGCCGTGGGTGAAGAGGTGGGCAGGACGAAGACACAGTCGTGCCTGCTCTTATAGGACTCGGGAGACGGAGGTGCAATGAGTGTCCACGAAGAGCCGCCGGACCTACGAATCTCGCTAGGGCAGAAAAGAGAAAGTCGCTCTACGTCCCAGATATTCGAGGTTATCTACGTACAGCTGGACATCGGTGTAAAAAAGCCAATAGAACAAAGACATGGATACACTGTCATTTGCGATAGCGACTCCAACCAAGAGAAACTGACCTCCAAAAATGCTGCTGAACTGCTCGTCAAAATCAGACTCGAGCCGAAACTTGCCCCTTCAGTTACCGCAAGAAAGAAGGTGGTCTGCAAGCAAATCGATTAATGGGTGGGAGCAAGATCAAAAGATTAAATAAAGGCAGAGATAGAAAGGAATCATGCGTGGGCCAAAGTCGCAGAGGTCATCAAATTTCGCGACCTAGCGCATTTCTCTAAGGTGATCTTTGAGGAAACCAAGAGGGCGGAAAAGGTAAAGATGACCGTATTGAGATTGCTCAGTATGGTCATTGCATCTTCGTAAATTACGCAAGAGAAAAACTAGCACTTGCTAACTAGCTCCTCCTGCTACAAAATAGAGGATCACTTCAACCGATTGCCCAGATAAAGACAGGAATATGTGCTCGGAATGCGGAGAGGAAGGACACACATATATGCACTGCGTTTCGAAAGAAAAGAAGTGCCTAAACTTCTCAGGACCACATAGAACCATGACCATGCAGTGCGCTGTCCGAAGAGAGCACCTAAACCGCAAGAAAACCGTAGACAGGGTTGCCTCAAACAGATCATACGCCGCTACAGCAAGAGCACTATAAGCCAACACCAACCTCAGCCACAAATCGTCCTCCAAATGGCGAGCTCGACCCCTCCACGAAGCTGCTAGCGTGCATTCTACACCCGCATGTCTTAAACTACGCTACCCCTGGTTCTTTCAACACGGAGTTAAACAAAATAATGGAGGAAAATGGCATGGAACCCGTAAAGTTCCCCTCCAACCCTCCTTCTGATAAAGTTCTAGCCCTGCGATTCGTAGCTCCCACCCCAACAACAGTGCGAACAAACACGGCAGAGCAGGTGAACTCGACTTTAAGAGGTCAGAATCAGTGGGCGAAGAAATGGACTCCGCTGGCCCCTCCACTGAGTGGCCACGCCCAAAAGTTTATCCCATGAAAATGAAAGAGGATACTCCAGCGCCTAAAAGCGAGGGCAAACAGACTACTAAGATATACTCACTCGATGCCAAACAAATCAATCTAGTCAGCGCAGTGAACAAAAACGCCATCCAGACTAGGAACTTTACCACTGAAGACATCGCAACTGGTATAAGCAAGGGGTACTTTAAATGGAACTACGGCTCTCCAACAGAAGAGGATGTATTCAAGAACGCCCTGTTGGAAAAGAAAGAAACTCATCATTCAAATTTGACGAGCCGATTCTGTATAAAAAGCTTCGTTTTGGCAGGACTTACAGCTCTCCTAAGTACCAAAAGTCCCGTCCAAGCCCAGAAATGAAATACGGCCGCAAGAAACAGACTGGTAATCCTTGCACAACACGTGCAAGGATGATCCTACCATACACACTAGCTGTTTAACAGCTATAGAGAAATTTACCCGGATATTATACTTCACACCAAAACGGGAGTAAGAGACGACGACCCCAGCAATATTTTCGGGTTCAACGTTATGGAAAAGAACCTGACTGGCGATATATTTGATGGAGCGGCAATTGCGGTAAGGTCAGGACTACAGTATGTGAATGGGAGAGAGATGAAAGAGTTTTTCTGTCCGTCACGCTCAAAACAAACATAAAGAACATTGAGGTGGGTTCGTGGTACCAGCCGCCAAGGAAAAGGTACCTTCCGATCCACGACCTTTTCACCCTGTTTGGGAAAGCCCGCCCCGCTATCCTGGCTGGCGACCTCAACGACAGAATAAGACTTGCTGGCTACGCTCAAACATACAGGCTAGGGAAGAACCTAGACCTGCTCCTACGTAGGGGCGGAGCGGGGAGGATTGGGCCTGACTTCCCAACGTTATGTACTAAGAAACAGCAAAAAATAACCTGACATCGTTCTTGCAGATCCTAACTTACCCTGCCACCATTTTATTTAGCCTGCCTCCTTCATCGCTAGTGACCACGTCCCTATGGGCATCACGGTGGCTACTGCGCTCATTCCTCTCCCGACGTCATCGAGGAAGAATTTTGCGGCTGCAGACTGGGAGGCCTATAGAATGTCTTTCCCGGGTGGTGATTTGGACAATAACATCAAGAACAAGATAGTTATAGCTAAGAAAGAAAAATAAGGGGAGGAAAAGCCACTGAAGCTTGCAACTATCGACGTGAAACGATTTCAAGAGAAGACTTTAGTTGAGTTTACGACCAAGAAATCAGGACTTCCTTTTCAAGGACTTCCGTCTTCCATATGATTTCCTCGAATATCCCACAGCTTAGTGGAAGCATCATCCTAGCTTCAGTGCTGCAAAAGGTTTCATCAGCACATTGGCTGTCACCAACAATCACGTTGCCTTGGTCGAGGATTTATCTACGCCTCACAAAGGATGAGGAACAATTGCAGTTTGTTCCGAGTGTTGTTGCTGAACACCGCTAAAAGTTCCCTGACACTCGCAAGCGGACCTTACTGAGCAACACTAAGTGATATTATTATCATGACACTCCTGCCAATGAGCATCTAATTCCCACTGTAGAAGATCCGATGGAAAACCCAGGCTTGTGAATGTTCGGAAGAAACCAATCTAGTGAAATGACTGCGTTCTACACCTCATCTGGGGAAACATCGGATCCATTGAGCTACCTCTAATTATTAATACACATCAATAAAACTTTACAGTGGGAGTTTTTCAACCAAAAGGAACACTTTGGCTGGGTCAGACCAGTAATTTTTTTTTTTTTTTTTAAAAGGACCAGCCTAATATATATATATATATATATATATATATATATATATATATATATATATATATATATATATATATATTGTATCTCACTCCCACCCCACTTTTTCTTTGTAGAGAAGGAAAAAATTATCTGAGAAATTTAAAAGAATTGCTCGTATGGCTGTGAGGACTCAACTGGAAAAGAGGGCTTTATTTTCTACCCATTTTATTCCTTTTTAAAGAAAAACACCGTACATACCAGTAGCTTAGCCAGTAGAACTATTTGTGCTGTCTTTGAGAATCTTAGAACCATTTGCTGAACTAAGTGCACATCAACTAGTAATGTGGCTCACATGAAACACTTACAGGACTGACAACACAAAACTCCTCAATTATCCTTGACGTGTTAATTTCCCGCAATAGCTCGAGCTTAATACTCATTAGAGGGAGATGGTTCAATCTTTTTTGGCCTATACTAACTTTTACTTCGTTCTTGATTCTATTTAATTCTCTTTAATATCATATATAATAATATAAAAAATCATGAAAATGAATAATTATTTTGTCTCTGCCTTCTGTACCGAGACTTAATAATTATTTTTTTTACATCCCCGCGGGGCCCGTAGCACGTGCTACATGTGCTACTAGGTTAAACCGGCACTGTGAACAGGTAGTGATGAATGACTTTCAAGAAGTCTATTTAAAAAAGCTAAGTTTGGTTATTATATTTCAAAACATGTGGAGTAAGAATTAGTCCATTGAATTGATAGGCTGGTTTAATGAGGTCACGATGCGAGAATATATTCTTGTGAATTTGCTTCCGATGAAAATTGTTGTGTTTAAATAGTTTGATTAAACAATTCTTCTTGTCCTTTTTGGGATCATCTCAAAGGAAATGGTTATTGTTCTGAATTTCGCCCCCTTCGCAGGAGGGATATGTCCTAGATGTTTTCTCGGTAAGCGAGAAATTCCGGTAATTGCCTAATCATAGCGCCGCAAGAAATTTGAGTACAAGAGTGGATATACATCTTCTATAACACTACATTTTAAGAATGTGATTTTTTGGGAGGACTTGAATCAGGGCCGGACTAAGACCCTTAGAGTCCATAAGCACTAGAATATTTTGGTGCCCTTATACATTTGTAATTAAAAATATAAACAATAATAAACCATGAAATAGAGTTTTAGTTATCGAAAATTCGAAATGAAACAAAACTTACAGTAAGAAGGAAAATATTTATTTCTGTATGGTCTCCTTTTTATTTATAGTTGACTAATTTTCTCCTCCTTTTTCCATTGTAAAGTCTTTAATCAGAAACTCATAACCAATCTTACGTAACACATCTGCTTCTTTACATAATAGAGATTAGGTATCTTGCCTGCTGGCATTCTTGCATAGTTGTTCTGAGCGGATTTTTAATATATATATATATATATATATATATATAACCATGAAAATGAACGATCAGCTGACCAAGTTGTGACCATTAATGTTAAAAATATACGGAAGGTAATGTATACATTTGGAAAGTCACCTCAATGTTGTCTTCTACAATTATTTCATAAGGTTCACCATGACTGAATTTTCTTTTACATTTTCTGTTGCACTGAACTTATGGCGCACATATAAATAAAACTGCTGAAGCTCAGCTGAGAAATTACTGTTGAAGTCTGGGTAAGCATCAATCAGCTTATAACAGTATTGATGAAGTGACATTATATGGCACATCACTTAGAAAGAAAATCTCTCTGCTATTTCTTTGTATATCTCTCTTCTTCTTGTTTACATCTCAGTTGCAAGTTTGTCAAGAATTGGGTAAAATGTGGTGATATGAAATTTATCTCTCGCAATCAAATATACTTCTGGTGTATCTCCATCAGTGGGTACCTTCTCTATGATACGTTTGCGAGTTGTAGCTGCCTTTTTGTCGCAGGATACCTTGTGGTCGTGAGATACATCTTTGATAAGGTAGGCTTTGATCTAAGAGTGCGAATTTTGTTTTTTTAAGAAAGAGCCGCTTCAACACGTAAGGATATAAGGAAACACACAGGAATTATCCCAAAATAAACATATATTTTAAATTTAACACTTAACTATGAAAAACAAACAGTAATCACATTTATATTATCGTCCTAAGCTAACCTAGACTATCCCGGTTGGCAACTAGGCCTATTACAATATGTTCAATGACAAAAGTAAACAAATAGGCTCCCGGTAAACACACTAATTGCCAATTAGTATTTTTATCGTGACCCTTTTTGATTAGCGTTAAACATTAAATTAAAGCACTCTCTTTTACCCTCAAATATGACCGGGGTTCACGCACAATTGTTTTAACTTCTATTAAATCGTGAAACGTACTAGCCTCATACTATCGCAATATGAATATAAATGTTCTTGCTAACTCACATGACAGACGGGATCAGGGATTGTCGGAGGTCATTGGAGGGCTTATCTCGCACTTCGGGGATTTAGAGTGCCGATGATAGAATTTCGCCGATATGTGATGGAGAGAGCGAGGTAGGGCGCTGTCAACTTATTATTGCAACCTTGCCTCTGGTTAAGTTAAGAAGACGGAGAGAGTCATGGTGCTCTTCGCTCCAAGAGTCCTCTTCTGAATAATCTTGAAGCCTCTTGGTGTCTTATTCTTCAACGTAGAGTGCCCAACTAGATTTTTGGGTATTCGGTGGGATTTTTACCGTAATTAAAGAACGGAACCTCGTTGGGGCTGGGTTCTTCTCCTCTCACGCTTACGGAGCTTGAGATATGAGAATCACTCGAGTGTGAGCGGGTTTTCTTTTCTCCAGTCAGACTTCTTCTAAGTCTGTAAAGGATTCTTCGGTATGGTACCGATACAAAACTTTACGATTTATGTTAATTCGGCCCAGGGAGGGTGTGGGGGGGTCGATATTCTCAATCTGATCCTTTATCGTTTCTCACGGAAATCGTCTTGTCTGGCTGAAGGATCAATCTTCACGAACTGATCCTTCGTCTTTCTTACCGAATTCTCATCTCTTCTCTTTCTTTCCGGGGCTTATTTATAGGCGGACCACCGCCCCATCTAAGGGGGAAAGGGGCGAGGCCACAGAGGGTAGCGCGAATGGTGAGTTCGCATCTGGTGAGAGCGAGAAGTGCAGAGGTTGGCACTGAGGTGCCCAAGTCGGCTTGTTAATTAGTGAGACCCTCAACTGCCACACTCCTTGGTGTGCCTTTTGACTAGCACCGCTTTTTGGTGACATAACTACGGGTTTATGGATCTCGTAGGTAATTGGATCGTTAGAGCGTCGTTTAAGGGCCTTAGGTGGTTGCCTTAACACAGATGGTCGCTCCAACTACCCAAGCGACGAGGAGATCAAACAGGGTAGGTAGTTTTGGTTATTCGCCGGCTACCGTTCCCACGAGTTTCCTCATGGGGCTCGCTTGTCTCCGGCTTTCTCCACAAGGGGGAGGGGCTTTAAGGTATATGTCCGCCTGGCCCTCCGAGAGGCTTTATGTAGGCATTTCTCTACACTTTTAATCAACATCTGGTAACATTTCTTTTGCATCTTTTTCATATTTTTCAAATTCATCTCGTGAAGTGCACATTTGGTCAGCTAATGATACATACAGATATGCACATGTTAAGTTAACATCTCCATTTTGTAGAATTTTGCTCACTCTGAAAAATCTCATCCAAAAATTCAACATAAAAACCAATTCTAGCTCTTTCATCTTATCTGCAATATTATTTGCTTCTCTTTTAGCGTATCCCGTGGTGACTGATTTTCGGCTACATATTCTAATGCTTCTAAAATTTCTAGAAAAGATTTAAAAATTGCTGCCATTGCCATAGCATGTGGCTTCCATCTTTAATCAGAGATGGATTTCAAGACATTTTCATTTTTCATATGATCTTTAAGAATCTTCCACTCGTTGGTTGAGGCTGGAAAAAAAGTTCTGTTGACAGTAGTTGTAAAATAAAGTGGCCTTAGAATAATTTTTGGCCTTATTTTACACATCAAGCGAACAATTTACAGTCCTGAAATTATTAGGAGGCAGCGATAGGAGTCTAAAATTAAAGATTATAAGGATCACTACCTATTTACGTATGCACAATACTTACAACCGAAAGAGCTTCGGTATATACACTTTCAATATTTACAAGAAGGGGCAATCAATCGAATGCCGAGGGTATAACAAACAAGTTAATAAACACAAGAAACGATTATGAAATAAATCCTATAAGAAGCAAAGAGTCTTTAGGGCAAGAGAAAATTTACCGTAAACCATGCAGGGCGATAGCGAACTACGAAGTGATGATATCTAGGGAAAGTTCCCCTACGTAAATTAATATTTACGATTGGCCAACCGTTACAGACAAAAAGAAGAAGATACAATAATTAATTGTCAATGGGAAACAATATAATATACACGGCGAGGCTTAACAAACTTGTTTGTTTCTAAAAAAAATTGCTGCCTACCCTTATAACACCCAGACTTGTTATCCGCATTGTCATAAGACTGACCCTACATTTGAAAAATAGCCTACAAGCTTCACGTAAGTACTGCAACACCTGGTTAACCATTTTCTCGCCGGTGTGGCTTTCTATTTTCAGAAAGGTTAAAATGGGTTCAATAAGCTGTCCATCTTTTAAATACCTTTATTACAACACTTAACTGATCGCTATGTGATATATCTGGTGTTAAATCAACGGGCAAACTAAAATAACCAGAAGATTTAACTTCGTGAACAATGAACGCCATTAGTTGAATAAGTTCCTTTTAGGATTTTCTTGCCCAGAATTTCCATTTTCGTAATGTGACCTGCTAAAAATGGATCAAACTGGTTTATGAGTTCTAGCAGTCCTAAAAAAATTTCATTTTACAATGATCCAAACTTTTCTTCTGTTCATCGAAGATGCAACTAACAGCTATGATACGCCTCAAGACGTGTTTCGCAGTAATCACATTCTTCCTGACTTTGTTTCTGCAACTGTGACTTCAACCCCGCACGTTGTCTGCGAGTTAAATATGTTAGTAATGAGTAGTGCTTTTCTCATGCTTATCAATTACAATAGTATTTCGCCAGTCACTGAACCCTTCTCTTGTAACAAAATTTGAGAAATTTTTTATGAACAAACAGTTTACAAACAAACAATAAACTGATTCTGTTGATGGCAAATACAGTAACCACTCTCTTATAAAGGGTGTTCCATTAAGATGGATCGCAGTTAGAAGTAAATATACATTGCAGTAAAATATATATTGAGTTTTTCTGCCTCTTTCAACACTACTTTCAATCATCAATATATTGATGATCGAAAGTAGTGTTGAAAGAGGCAGAAAAACTCAATATATATTTTGGTGCAATGAATATTTACTTCTAACTGCGATCCGTCTTAATGGAACACCCTTTTTTTCTCACCATTGGCTTTTGTCATAATAAAAAGTTTCTTTGAACAATACCTTACTGGTTTGCAACCACTAAAATGCCGGTAAGACTTGTCAAATGGCCCATTGCGGTGTTGATAGTTACTGGATCTACAAGCGATCCAATAGGCCACATCTTCAGCAGAGAAATCAGGCCTCACCCTGGATTTTTTGCTAAATTGTGATTTTCTTAATCTTTTAAAGACGGAATAATTTCACCGGCATCACCCTGACCCCCTAACTTCCATTTTCAGCAATTTTTGAGCCTTAGAATGTATTGTAATGTAACTCGAATAAATATTTGCAATAAAGGTATCCGTCTCTAGAGAATTTACAGGCAGAGTAGTGAAGTAACAAAGTACAATTACTTAAGTACTGTACTCAAGTAATTATGTTCTAATTTTACCTTGTAAAAAGTATTCAATAATTTTAGTACTTTCACTTCTACTTGCGTATTTTTGTTATTTACTTTTACTTCATTACATTTGAAAAGCATATAAGTATTCATTACTTCTCAGTTAATTTTGGACAATCACAGACGTAGAAGAAAAAGTCAGACGATGACCTAATGACAAGCGTGTAATCTGGTTTGAACTGATCATAAGCACTTGTTCATGTTTGGACCAATCACATGCATCCTTTCATACTCAATAGACAATTCGCTTGTCTCTCCCGCTTTCACGCTTGAGAGGGGACATAATTTTATTAAATTATTCCTCATTGTCTTAGACTCATAGCGTTCTGCCGAGCCATTACTGGACCATCATGAGTTCTACTCCTGTGGGGGTCGAACCAAGTAAACATTCGTTTGAAAAATTTAAACTGTTCACACATTGAAGCTTATACATGGGAAGACAAACTTCCCGCTTTGTATTATTTCTCTTTCGTAAATGGGAAGATAGACTTCACTCTTTGTATTAATCACTTTAGTAAATAGGAAGATAGACTTCCCACTTAGTGTTCTCTTTTTTGTAAATGGAAAGTTAAACTCCCCAGTATTATATCTGGTAAATAAGGGAATGAAAATTCCAGTGTACTTGGTCGGTGAAGGAGCCTTCCGACACCGTTACCTCCTGTGCCGGGTAGTGAGGTAAAGGGAAATGTGATGGACCTTTTAGGAGCACAAATCGTGCGGGTCACAGAGAGCGACATTGTTGAGTCGATGCTATTTGGCAGCTTCTGAAAAGAGAAAGAAGTGTGGTAGTGCGCAAAGAGATGCTAGTGCCTTGTGATTAGGCCTATCGCTTTTAAGTATTTTTGTTTTTGTTTTGTTGTTTCTTTGTCGTCTTTGAGTTAATTTATATATATATATATATATATATATATATATATATATATATATATATATAAAATATAGCGTTCAAGCCATTTGTGTTCAAAAAACAATTAATTTTCTTGGGTATGATATGCGCATTTGCTGTTGTGGTAATAATTACTTTATTAATTACTTTAGTGTTGTGCTTAGAGTCTTTGTTTTTTCGTATTTCTTGTAGTGAGTGTAAATCGTGTTTTTTGTTTTTTCGTGGAAGTCTTCTTTAGGTAAATTTGGGTCTTCATCGGTGAATTCTTGTAGAAATCGGCGAGGTTTCACAATTAGGTAATTGTCGTGGGTTAGCTGATATTATTATTATTATTCCTATTTATTATTATTATGATTAGTAAAAATGGGTTGTACGTTCGTACTTCCAGTGATCGCTTCAGGATCGATCTCTAAGAGTGCTTTTCTTATCTTTATATTATTGAATGAATAAAAAGGGGAGTTCTCTCCTTAATCTACTAAATACTGCCAACGCAACTCGTTCAAGGATAATTTAAACACTTGAACCAAAAAGACTTTTACTGTACATTAATCAACTCCAACAAAATTAATATATACAGGTACAAAATACAACTTAAAAATGTTTCTTAAGTTCCTTTACCGACACTCAGTTTCATGTTGCTTTAAGGGAGAACAATTTACTTTAAAAAGAATTCGTTTTTAAGATATACAAAATACTCTACGTTAAAGGCACGGGGCCATAACGATAGAATTGATTACTCACATAAGGTATTTTATCCAGACAATCCAACGAAATACCTTCACTCGAATCTGGTCCGGAGAGGCGTCGTGAGTGTAGTTTATTTGCTTCTCAATAGATGGCGTTACTTCGAACGAGGAGTGGACGAGTGACGTCACACGGAATTTCTAGTCGGCGTAGGAGAATCAGGAATCAAAACAAAAGACGATTAAGGAGGCGAGGAGTTGAACGTTTATGACCTTGAAACGTTTTTTTTTTTTCAGACGAAGGTTGCATGTAGTTGTATGCTTTTGTAGCGATTTGGTTTCGCTTGTAGAACTTCTCTTTTAGGTGAGAAATTTATCTGGTTTGGTGTGTCAAACTCAGAGAAGGTAAGATCACTTGACGATCTTTGGTAATCGAACTGTGCCGATGGTACTTGGAAGTAAGATCAGTTGACAATCTTTGGTAATCGAACTGTGCCGATGGTACTTGGAGGTAAGATCACTTGAAGATCTTTAGGTAATCGAACTGTGCCGATTATACTTAGTGCAATCTGGTATTGCCCCCAAAATGAAAGTCCTTCTTAGCTTGTTGGGGGACTCAATCCCGGCAAGTCCTTCTCGATGTCGTGACGAAAACAGAAAAGTCCTCTTTTTCTCCTGACGAACCGTTTTATACTAGAATTAATCCCACGGGGTAAAGGGGAGGGAGATAGTAAGGGGAGACCCGAGGGTGTCCTGGCTTCTGGGCGTCTGTTATTTCTCGTCCTTGGCATTTTGAAATTAGGGAAACTAGATCTCCTGTTGAATCGACAGAAGTGAGTATCAATTTAGCCAGGCTTGGCGTCTTGTAGCTCTGGGAGAGCATAATGCGAGATCGACAGTTTGAATTTTTTACTTGTTTTTTTATTAGTACGCCCTCGAAGGGTTGCCTTTTGAGCTGAGGTCAGGAATAACTGTCTCCTAAATTTACCATTTTCATCGTACTTGTATGTTACCGGAAACCCAGGTGGATTTAGTTTTCCTATCATTGGTTTTCTTCGCCATGAGAAAGACCTCGATATATATATATATATATATATATATATATATATATATATATATATATATATATATATATATATATATATATATATATATATATATATATATATATATATAAATATATATAAATATATATATATATATATATATATATATATATATATATATATATACTCGCAATTTCTTAACTACCTCGGTTAACTCATATATCTCTACAGTAATATTTTCTTGGTCGTGTTTTTTATTTGGTTAGGGTATAAAACTTTTCTATTATCATGTGTAGAACGGCACTTCTGCTCCACCAGCTAAAAGCCCAGTGAAGCTCGAAAATCTGGCGCGACTTATTCCTCCTCTGTTCTGGTCAATCATTTGGACGATATCATCGCTAAATTCACGATTAACCATTTTATGCATATTCCTTGTCCGTTCTTCTATGACAATGTTAATGGAACTTAACCCCACCTCCGGGTGCAGCTCTTCCTGTCGTCTTCTCTCGTGTCTGTCTGTATGTACCTGCAATTAGGTACATACAATTATTCTGCACCACTTGTAGTTTCCTCTTTTTTTTCTTCGATACACACAAGAGGGTAGAAGCAGGATATAGCAGCGTCGATCTTACAAGTGCATTGTAGATCTTTTTCTTATTGTTTTGACGAAGATTTCTGAACCTGTATAGAGTTTAGACTGCAGCAGTGGCCTTGGTGTTTCTCTGTTGGACGTGCTTCTTGTACCCGGTTGAAGTAATCTTCATTCCGAGTACATAGCACTCCGTGGTGTAAAGATAACGTCTATCCCCCATCCTGACATTGTAAAGTAGTCTCCTACCTATGGGGACTACTTTGAACTTTTCCTGGTTGGTGCGGATCTTCCACCGGGCCTTGTAGGTGTTGAGATTTTCAATTTCTGCTAATAACATGCACAACCGACAGTTTCTCCACTTCCATTCACCGAAAACCTACACATACGGGCTCTGGACTCCATTTTCTTAGTCATTGTTCCACCAAAATCAAATTAAATTCTATCAAAACCTTACTTTCTCGCGCTTACAATCTTTCCACATCATACCTAAATTTCCACAACGAGATCACTTTCCTCACTAACTATTTCCGACAAAACAGATATCCTTCAAACTTATATGACCGAACTCTTCGAAATTTTATCAATAAAATATTTATCCCGAAAGATCCCTCATACAACGTCCCTAAAGAAAAGGTTTTTGTATCTCCTCCATATATAGGACCCCTCAATTCACTTCCTTAGGCCAAACTCTCCCCCTTTCTTAAAAATTCATTTCCTGCAACACATTTTATACCAATTTTTCAAAACACACGCAGAGTACAACATCTTTTCAACATTAAAGACAAAATACCAACGCTGCTTTGATCCTCTATCATATATGAATTCAACTGCCTGAGATGTAATTCTGAGGTATATTTAGGATCGACACAGCACACACTAGATACCCGTATTTGCGCACATTTAGGCATCAGCAATAGAACTAGAGCCCCACTCACTACTCCCGAGTTCTCCCCTATCCGAATACACTACGAAAACAGACATCCACTCCATGAACCAAACTTAAATAATTTTTCAATTAAAGACACAGCAAACAACGAAAACCAACTACGTACACTGGAATCTCTGTATATTAGATTAAAAAACCCCAGTTTAAACTCTGACACAAGCTCATTTCCACTTTTACTACAACTATAATCATCCACAAATTACACACGCCAAATCCACCCACCCCCCAAACAACCCCTATCTTTCAAATATTTCTATTATCTCCCCCTTTTAACAATGAAGACACCTAAAACTAATTAATCTCAGTTTTATTTAAAAACAAAAACATATTTCCTATTTCCTAATAGTTAAAAGCCCCGAATTGTTATAATTTGAATATTCCCACCTCTGCGGCTGACCAATTCCCATATAGTTAATTTATAAATATCTGATAACTTATCTAAAAAAATTCTTATGCTTGTATATATTTATAATCTCACATCCTTGAGAATGGGTTCCTACCCGAAACGTCGGTACGAAGAAGTTAATATATAGTAATGAACTTCCTAAATTTAACCTGCTTATTTATCCTAAAAATACGTATACGCCTGGCAACGCGCAACCCCTATGCTCTCTTAAGATATATATATATATATATATATATATATATATATATATATATATATATATATATATATATATATATATATATATATATATATATATATATATATATATATATATATATATATATATATATCCGGATTCTTTTTAAGCTGACACTATTTACTAAGGGAGATTACCGCCGTGACTAGGCATCACGGTGGGGAGTTGGGTCTTGCACTAGCTGATGTCCGCTTGAGAAGCTATATCACTTGGTATAAGGACTAAAACCAGGAAACTCTAACTTTAATTGAAGTAAATATGTTGTTCATTAAAAATAACTATAAAATTGGAAGCTACTCACTTTATTTAAATTTTAAAATAGCTTCTGTAAGTATGCACAACAGCTAGCAAGATGTTCTATCATATTGGTCTACATTGTATTTGCGAGTGCAACACTTTGTTTTGGATGACATCTAGTGTTGGCCTACCTGGTTTAATAATGGTTTCTTTTTCATTATAAGTCATCGCACTGAACTTCCTTTTTAATAATTTTTCAATAATGCAATCGCATTTTCTCACAACTTCATTTGCATCCATTTTGTTTAAAAGGGGATTATCACTTAAAAAAAATGAATAAACAATCCCCACACTTATCTAAGCACCGAATCGCAGTACTGATCTCAAAGATACGAGAGGTGTGAGGGTATGGAACGTACATACTCACATGCCGCCAGACAATCGTGGGAACGAAAGAAATTTGTCGTTCGAGTTGACCTTCGTCTCCTCTCTATCTGCCCCCACCCTTCCCCCAACTGGCGACAGGAAGTCTGACGAAAGGACGACTATCTCTCCAAGAAGCTTAAATCTTATTTGCCTTCTTTATGGTAGCATGGAGATTGTCCAGAAGGCGCTGCGATAAGCGAATTTTAGTGAATGGAATCTCTCTCTCTCGATTTCCCACAATCCGCGGAATAAATAACATCGTCGTTTACCCCTCTAGGAGCAGTGTCCCAAATCTACTCGCGTAATCCTCACGTTGAATGAGAGTCGTTGCCGGAACGTATCGACTACCAACGCGCCGTCGAGTCAACCTGGTCGCTTTCTCAAATTGTTCCTGGAAGTAAATCCCGCCCCGCAGAGCCTGTGACTAGAAGAGTACGCTCTGTTGCTCAACGTAACTTGAGTAAGAAAAGGAACATCCAAATAGTTACTGGAAGTTACTATTTGTTAGTGTCACATCCAGTTAGGAGTGAACTAACTGGAACTGCAGCCAGCAGTCCCGAACCCGTCGTATTATCCCCCCTATCCTCGAGAACTCGTGTTAACGCCACCCGAACCACCCTGTCTGGACCTGAGTAGTCGTCTCTCCAATCCATCACAATTAATGGTAATCTGTAAACCCAGTGTCCCTCTATTCTTAAATTACCTAATTAATTAACCGTGATTGATACTTCCATTGAGTCATTATACATCTAGACGCTTAACGTCAGTGTTTAATATTTAATCCTTAATTTTGCCTGTTAACTATTGCTAATTATTATATTTGTGTAAAGTAAAGTTTATTTTGAGTACGTGTGTTTATTTGTGGCTCCTCCCTTTTGACGTACCCTTGGCAAGAATTTAATTAAGAATCCCTTCGGCTAATTTATTCAACCTGTATTTTGCACTCTTAGAATTCAACAATCACAAACCTCCCCCCCAGTAACAAGTGGGACTTTTATAGTGAGAATCCTGGCTACGGCACAACACGCCTCTAACCAGCTTTCGCACGTTCAGTAGGAATTAAAGCCTACCTATATATATATATATATATATATATATATATATATATATATATATATATATATATATATATATATATATATATATATATATATATGATCGTAGGATTGAGTCATAGGGTCAATACCCCCGACTGAAACAAAAGCGGTGTGTCCAGATCAAGGACTAGAATAATTATTGGACCAGACTATGAGCAATTTTACGACAAGGGGTTACTCCGGTAGGGCTACCAGAATCAAGGAAATATTAACAAAATTCTTAAGATACAAGAGCGTAACCATACAGAGTTTAGGCTATGTAGCTGCTTTCATTCTCAGAACCAGTATTTAAATATAACCTAAAAATTGTTTCAAATCCAGAGGATAATAATAGTTACGTCATTGTGTCTTAGAAATTATTTTGCTTTTCCTAGATTCTGGCAACCCGGCAGAGTTGCCAGATGCAAGCAGATGACTGCAAAGCTAAATTTGCTTCCTTTTCTGTATACAAATAGGTTATTTTTTTTCTTAATTCTAACACGGCGTTGAAACATCTAGATAAAAATCATGAAACTCTAATGACTGTATATTATTGCTAAGCAAAGCAAAACATCTTTTAAACTATTCATTCCAAAGCACCAAAGAGCAGAACTATTATTGAAATTAAGAGAAAAAAAAGAGTAGAAATTTCGACGAAAAAGATGTAGTTCTTTCTTCAATTGCAGTAGGGTTCATCAGGGTTTAACGCCAATCCGATTGAAAGTGAACGGTACCGTATGGCGTATACAAGTATAGGCAAGCATAAATGTGAGAATAAAATTGATTCTGAAGTCATAGTAATTATTGGGATGTAATTTCTTTTTCTTTTTTCGATTGACTGCGCGCCACTGATATATATATATATATATATATATATATATATATATATATATATATATATATATATATATATATATATATATATATATATATATATATATATATATATATATATATATATATATATATATATATGTAAAAGAACAACCTCTGACCTCTCACGTTATTTGGAGACCACGTGCGATTGTATCCCGCCATGGACAACGTCACTTCCTGTTCGGGAACATTCGAGAAGTTTGGACTCATGAACGCATTGGGGAAATATTCCCTATTTCTGCGAAATCGTCCCAAGCATCTCCCATCCCCGGTGACTAGGCGAAAAAGAGCCGCTGTGTCTTGCACCTTGCTGTTAAATAATGGATCAACTCCGCCTCCGGATTAAGATGTCTGGAGCTTGTAACTCCTTTCTCTAAATTCTCCCTTCTCCTCTGACCTCTCACGTTATTTGGAGACCACGTGCGATTGTATCCCGCCATGGACAACGTCACTTCCTGTTCGGGAACATTCGAGAAGTTTGGACTCATGAACGCATTGGGGAAATATTCCCCATTTCTGCGAAATCGTCCCAAGCATCTCCCATCCCCGGTGACTAGGCGAGAAAGAGCCGCTGTGTCTTGCACCTTGCTGTTAAATAATGGATCAACTCCGCCTCCGGATTAAGATGTCTGGAGCTTGTAACTCCTTTCTCTAAATTCTCCCTTCTCCTTCAGTCCCGCACGCACCTCAAGGTCGTATTCATCGTCTCGTCGAAGTCCCGTGAGCATTCATCCGACAAGCAAGACTTTCTCTGCCGTGATCCTACCCCAGTCAATTGGTAGCTTCTGTGAAAGGCAAGCCTTTGAGGTTGCGCGACAATCTCCCTTTGTTTAATCAAACCGAAGAAAATCGCCATCGATTACCTTTGAAGAAAAGAAGTTTCTTCTTCCAGTGGAATTACGAGAATTCCCACATTTCCCGTCAAACGTCATATTTGAAGATTGGCTATCTTCATCGAAAGGTTGGTTCGGATCGTCCTTCACTTGCTATATTCGGACCATGCCCCACTTACCTCACTGGATCGTTCCCCACTCGCCTCATTTTAAGAAGGACCTTCCTCGAAGTAACCGACCCGTAAGATTGAAACCCCCTCCATTATTAGGATTGTCAAGTTCCTCCTTTGATCTGAGCCTAGTAACGCTAATCAATTAATTCTATTTGAGAATCACTCCTCATAATAATTATCTAGAAACTGCTTCAATTTAAATAATCCCCTTTTGCCATTTTTGAATTCTTATTTTGATGTTTGTAAATAAAATTATATTTTTGTTGTTTCATCTTTAACTAACCTTGAACGATACTCTCGGCCTATTCAAGTAAATCTCGCCAACCATTTATGCACTCTGTTTTATTATTAAGGATTTGAAACCCAACGCCTCAAGTGTGACCTCCTAGTCGGTCGTTAAACGGTTCGCGTTGCAGTAGGTGATTAAGTCACCCCCCTACATAATATAGGAGTAGTGTATAGTATAGAGTGGTGCACCACGATGACAATATATATATATATATATATATATATATATATATATATATATATATATATATATATATGTAGAAAATTATAACAGATGGTGCGATTAGTGTTGATAGCCCAGAATGATACTGCCCACTTCTTATAGCATTTTTATACTTTAGATCTAAAGTATAGTGTTACTGTTTCGAATGGACTTTTGGTGTTTCGCTAGAAACTTGATTTCCCCTTGTGGTGACTAGGGCGTCCCCCAGGGTGCATATATATATATATATATATATATATATATATATATATATATATATATATATATATATATATATATATATATATATATATATATATATATATATATTGTGAGGGAATTCCACGTGGAATCTCTTGTTTAGAACGGAACCTCCATGCGCTGTAGAAGGCTCGGTTAGGCTTAAATGGGTAAGCTCGAACTGCGTCCACCACGATTCACCTTTACGCGGGCTAGAATAGACTTTGCAAGAAGATTCAAGGCCATTCGAGAGTAGAGCTGTTTCTCGCTACCTTTCCCCCTCCCTTCCCCCTCCCCGGGAAAGAGTCTCGGAAATAAATAGTGCTCGACTCCCATGAGGAGACACAGAGTTGAGAAGTCTCGCCCGGACCTCAAGAAAATTCCGCTAGTTTCAACTCAGGTGCTAACAACAAAGCAAAGTGACAGCTGAACTATTTTTGTGTATTGTAATTAGCCCCAGCAGTGAGGTAATTCCATTTAACGATCGCTATCGAGTGATTTTTCCGACTTCTCTCGTCAACTCCTGTCGAAGCCCTCTTCGTTCGCCCCTCGTTTTCAAGTGGCCAAAATACTCTCCCCTGGACTGGACGTTAACGCCCCTCCCTTTTTTTGGAGAACCGTCATCACTTTAACATCCCGCTCAGAAGTTTCGAGTGGCCTCGTCTCGCGTGCAGAAGACATCCGTGAAGACTTACCCTGACGTCTCACCCGGAATCCTCCGTAAACAAACCCATATCCCCCTTCAACAACCCATTTGCGTTAATTCCCCCCATTTGAATAGTCTCCTCCCATAACACATTAATTTTAACTTCATAGTCTGATTCATAACTACAATCAGCCCCCTCGTTCAATTCTCTCATTATTTTTATGCAAATAAAATTATATTTTTGTCCATGCCTCTTTAAATAACCTTGAGCTTTGTCATTGCCCATAATTTACCTGACCTCGTTGCACTCTTTCTCGCTACTCAGCCCGTCTAAACTAGTGGTGTTCCGTACCTTTTCGGTTCGCCTCTAAGTTATTGGTCCCTCCCCATAGATATAATATGGTATTGATGTATATATATATATATATATATATATATATATATATATATATATATATATATATATATATATATATATATATATATATATATACATATATATATATATATATATATATATATATATATATATATATATTTATATAATGAAAAAACTCACAAATTGGTACGTGAGGAAAGCAATAATATGAAAATGAACCTATAGGAAAATAAAAAGAAAAATCCAGGCACTTTCGAACTATATTTGCAAGTTCATTTTCAAGAATAGCATGAAAATGGAGAAGACAACCTTATATATATATATATATATATATATATATATATATATATATATATATATATATATATATATATAGTGCGGTTAAGGTAATGGCATAATTAGACAACTGCTCTGCTTCAGGTCCAGCAGGTGATCCTATCCTCCTTGAACTGGAAGACACCACTTAGGGATGACCCATCCATCAGCCCAAAAAAGCTGATTTCAAAGACACGCCTTTATGTCGTCTCGTTTACCGTCACAGAAAACTGTTATTATTAATATATTAACAGCGTTGACTGAGCCAAAACGCTCGAAAGATGGAAAAATATCCAAGACAAATTGGTGCGGTTTAGGTAATGTCATAATTAGACAACTGCTCTGCTTCAGGTCCAGCAGGTGATCCTATCCTCCTTGAACTGGAAGACACCACTTAGGGATGACCCATCCATCAGCCCAAAAAAGCTGATTTCAAAGACACGCCTTTATGTCGTCTCGTTTACCGTCACAGAAAACTGTTATTATTAATATATTAACAGCGTTGACTGAGCCAAAACGCTCGAAAGATGGAAAAATATCCAAGACAAATTGGTGCGGTTAAGGTAATGTCATAATTAGACAACTGCTCTGCTTCAGGTCCAGCAGGTAATCCTATCCTCCTTGAACTGGAAGACACCACTTAGGGATGACCCATCCATCAGCCCAAAAAAGCTGATTTCAAAGACACGCCTTTATGTCGTCTCGTTTACCGTCACAGAAAACTGTTATTATTAATATATTAACAGCGTTGACTGAGCCAAAACGCTCGAAAGATGGAAAAATATCCAAGACAAATTGGTACGGTTAAGGTAATGGCATAATTAGACAACTGCTCTGCTTCAGGTCCAGCAGGTGATCCTATCCTCCTTGAACTGGAAGACACCACTTAGTTTTCTGTGACGGTAAACGAGACGACATAAAGGCGTGTCTTTGAAATCAGCTTTTTTTGAGCTGATGGATGGGTCATCCCTAAGTGGTGTCTTCCAGTTCAAGGAGGATAGGATCACCTGCTGGACCTGAAGCAGAGCAGTTGTCTAATTATGCCATTACCTTAACCGCACCAATTTGTCTTGGATATTTTTCCATCTTTCGAGCGTTTTGGCTCAGTCAACGCTGTTAATATATTAATAATAACAGTTTTCTGTGACGGTAAACGAGACGACATAAAGGCGTGTCTTTGAAATCAGCTTTTTTGGGCTGATGGATGGGTCATCCCTAAGTGTTGTCTTCCAGTTCAAGGAGGATAGGATCACCTGCTGGACCTGAAGCAGAGCAGTTGTCTAATTATGACATTACCTTAACCGCACCAATTTGTCTTGGATATTTTTCCATCTTTCGAGCGTTTTGGCTCAGTCAACGCTGTTAATATATTAATAATAACAGTTTTCTGTGACGGTAAACGAGACGACATAAAGGCGTGTCTTTGAAATCAGCTTTTTTGGGCTGATGGATGGGTCATCCCTAAGTGTTGTCTTCCAGTTCAAGGAGGATAGGATCACCTGCTGGACCTGAAGCAGAGCAGTTGTCTAATTATGACATTACCTTAACCGCACCAATTTGTCTTGGATATTTTTCCATCTTTCGAGCGTTTTGGCTCAGTCAACGCTGTTAATATATTAATAATAACAGTTTTCTGTGACGGTAAACGAGACGACATAAAGGCGTGTCTTTGAAATCAGCTTTTTTGGGCTGATGGATGGGTCATCCCTAAGTGTTGTCTTCCAGTTCAAGGAGGATAGGATCACCTGCTGGACCTGAAGCAGAGCAGTTGTCTAATTATGACATTACCTTAACCGCACCAATTTGTCTTGGATATTTTTCCATCTTTCGAGCGTTTTGGCTCAGTCAACGCTGTTAATATATTAATAATAACAGTTTTCTGTGACGGTAAACGAGACGACATAAAGGCGTGTCTTTGAAATCAGCTTTTTTGGGCTGATGGATGGGTCATCCCTAAGTGGTGTCTTCCAGTTCAAGGAGGATAGGATCACCTGCTGGACCTGAAGCAGAGCAGTTGTCTAATTATGCCATTACCTTAACCGCACCAATTTTTCTTGGATATTTTTCCATATATATATATATATATATATATATATATATATATATATATATATATATATATATATATATATATATATATATATTTATATATATATATAATGGAGGATATCACATTGAGGTGATGTATATCAGTGGAAGATAATGGTAAACCACAATATTTGAATCAAGATTTTATTTATAACTATCGGACTAGTTTCGGCAACATACCATTTTCAACTAATAATGAAGACGCTGGGCAAGGAGCACATTATATATAAGATAAGACACATCCTAAACAAAATGAAACAGCAGGAAACAATCTGAAAAAAAACTTTCGTGAAGTCTCTTTACGCACATGAAAACGCACGACCATAGATTTGATTTTAACCATGCAAAAATCATTTATAAATCAAACAATTATATTGAAAGGCGAATTGCGGAATCCATTATCATTAACAAAGTTGCTAATTTCAATTTATTTGAAGGGTAATACAAATATATAACGAATAGAGTTGCCAATTGTATCTATAAGCCCCCGGAGGCAATGCGCCTCAGGGATTAGCAACTCTTCCGATTGTTTCCGGCCCTATTTCATTTTGGTTAGCTTCTCATTTACGCCAGATTTACTCGAGTATATATTTTTTCCAGATTATTTCCCACTGTTTCATTTTGTTTAGGGTGTGTCTTACCTTATATATACTGTGCTCCTTGTTAACTGACAACCTCTCCAGACCACAGTCGACACTCGTAAAGGTACTTGCTCCTCACGCTTCCTGGGCAATAACCAAGAAGAGGGGAACGGTCCCGGCCAAATCAGCCTCACTCGCACTCCGCCCACGACAATAGGTCGCCTCAATGTGACACAATTAAACGTTTCTTTTTCGTTTAATAAAAGGATAAATGTCATCAACAGTGGACCAAATTTTGGAAAAGAAATTCTTTTTATATTGTAAGAATTTAACTATTTCATTTACTTTACGAATACAGTAGGATATGTCAAATGTCTTTGTCTGCAAAACATCAAATACTACGTTTGTGAAATTGAAAATATCGTAAAATACATTTAACAAAAAGTTGAATTCAAAATCTTCCTCGATGGAATATAATGCTTAATCGTAGGTATAGGTGTCAATGTCCCATTTGCTGCAGTTGTTAATGATGACTTTGAATAAATCAGCAAAATGCTCATGGTACTCTTGAACAGTTTCAACCAAAGAGTGATTAAAGTTTCAACGAGTTGGTGCAACCTTTGAAAGTCGCTTTTTAATTTCAGTATCTAAACGATGCACACGTTTACTTGAACTTGCAAAAAAACAATGAGAAAGAATTGAGCCTTGAAATGAAGATTTCACATTCCTAGATTTTCGAAACCGATTGTGACAGCACTAAATTTAATCTATGAGCCATACAGTGAATGAAAAGGGCATTGGGATATTTTTCTTTGGCCCTTTTTAAAAGTCCATTCAGTTCGCTTGTCATTGCCTTTTTTAACCCTAATATTTAGTTTTTACTTTATTAAACACTATTTTGGATGACTCTTCGGCAGTACGATCAGCGCTTACGTTTATAAACCCAAGAATTTTTCGCCAATATTACCATCATTTAAGAGGTACCCAACAACACAAAAAAAATTGGGAAACAGTTTTAATGTCAGTAGTCTCGTCTAAAATGATAGCCGCAATTTTAATCTCCCTTGAAAGATCTTCGGCCACGAAATCAATCAAATAATTTTGGATTCTATTTGAAACACCAGAAAAAAAACCCTGGCCTCTATCAAATGCAATGTTAGTAAGGGATCGTCTTTCTTACATAAATTAAGCAACTCAACATAATTACTTTTTTTTCAGAATCTGTTAATTCACCAGGGCCTCTGAATGCTAATTGATGCTCACCTAAACAAACAAACCACATTTATTAACATTTTTTTTTAATTTCTCTATTCTGTTTCACATTTTCATTATGGATTTCCACATTCCCCCTGTGTTCGCTGTTTAATAATAAATAAATTCGCATTTTTCCGAAAATAGTTAAATCTATCGTGTTATGTGAGTAGAAGAAAGTTCGTGTCTTTTGATTGCTTGATGCAGATTATTTAAATCGATAAAGCGAAATCAATTCCATATACATATCTATTTCGTTGTTAAATAACAAACAAGGCCAGCCAAATATCTTTTGCAAGCAAGGACGAGAAGTTAACATCTTTGTGTTTTCGTATTGTGATGATGATGTACTCAGTTTTCGAAGAGAGATGGTATAGTGGAAGATATAGTGGGTGAAAAAAAATTAAAGATGGGGGAAGGGGGATTTTGCCCTAGTAGGGAGGGCATCACTTTATTTTTATAGTTTCATTTTTCCTTTATTTGTGTTGTTATTTTGTTTTTTAATGTCTATTGTATTTTCATGTTTGTAGTGTTCTTATTATTGTATTTTGTTTCTTCTTCTCTGTCTTTTTACTTTTAGTGTAATAATGTTATTTGTAGCATTCAAGCCTTTAATAGCTTTTCTTGCCGACAAGGCTACTTTAGTGTTGTCTGTTGTCTCATTTTTCGTGTGTAAATGCATGGGACTATATGTGATGTGTTGTGACGCTTTTTATATGTAGATTGGAGTGATATTGTTTCGTGTACACAGTTTTGTGCTCGGGAACCGGCTTCTGCGTGAGGCTTTCGCCCGTAGACACACAGGTATATTCAACCTGCCGCCTGCTCCCTGCAGTTCTGGAATGACATCGTCCGTTAGAGTGGACCAGATCTTTTTGCCCAGTTTCTGGGTTACGACAATGATAGGCTCCAAGCATTTCCCCTCGATGCAGGACGCTTAGCCTGACTCGGTCACGCCTTCTTACTTTGTTGATAAGCAGAGAGGCAGTGTTCTGGATACGTTGGAGCCTTTTCATCGAGGTTTTATTAGCCACTTGGGACACCACTGCGGGGTAGATCAGCATAGCCCGGATATACATCATATATAATTTTCTGATGTTGGCCGAGCTAATATCTCTAAAACTGTAGAGCTTGGAGGTTTCTCTCTTCGCCAGGTTCCGTCTCTCCGTGTGGTGTCTCGAGTATGCATAATCGGTGATTTTGAGGCCCAGGACGGTGCCTTCGGCGGAGTAGCCGTACCTCCTCCCATCTATGATGATGGGCCATGTCAACTCGCGGTTCAACTCAACGGGACAATTTTGAACTTGTCCCTGTTGGTCCTGATTTTCCATCGTCTCTCGTATCGGCTGATGTTGTTAATTTCCGCTATAGTACGGTCCGCCTGCGCCCTTCCTTTCCTTTTCGGGCACGGGACAATTTGTGTGACGTCATCTGCGTATTGCAGATACATCGTATCCCTGTGTACCGGAGTTGGGAGGTCGATGGTGAAGACCAAGTAAAGCAGAGGACTCAGGCAGCTTCCCTGAGGGACGCCCGACTTTAATTCGAATTCGGGGCCTCTGTGCCCTTCAATCATGAGACACGCCCTTCTGTCCATGATGAAGTCACAGAGGATCCTTTCCAGGATTGGGTCTAGCTGGAGGTTCAGGATCTTGTATTGAAGTCCTTCAAGCCAGACTTTATCGAAGGCCTTTTGCACGTCCCTCAACACAATGTCTACATAGAACCTGTTCGCTTGGGTGTATGCTACTTTCTCAGTTAGGAGCGCCAGGGCGGTGTCTGTGCCCCTTTTTTTGCGGAACCCGTGTTGCTGTGGGTTGTGCGCTCCTAACTCGCTCAGTTGAGCTTGTAGCCTGTTCGCTAAAATATTTTCAAAGATTTTACCCTGCATCTCAAGAAGAGAGATGGGGCGATAGCTTGCCACCTGGTCTGGGGGCTTGTATCCCTTTGGGATAAAGATGATTTTGGCCATCTTGTATCCATCCGGGAAGTAGCCTGTATTCAGGGCGGCATTCGTTGTGTTTGCCAATCCCTGAATAATTTGCCTTGGGGCATTTACGAGGTTATTTTTCGTAATCCCAGACCAGCCTGGAGCCCTCCGCTTGAAGGACCTTATGGTGCTCAAGGTCTCTTCTACAGTTATCGGGCATCCGTGGTCAGCCATCACTCTTTCCTGTGATACTTGCGGATGGGGGTGGGTTCTATGTATCATTGTGCCGAGGTCGTCGAGCAGTTGGTCTTCGAAGTCCTGGTCGAAGTCGTCGTTCTCCTCCGGTGATATAGCGAAAATCGTTTGCCAGTGCGATCTAAATCTTCTTTCGAGAGACTCTGGGTCCTCTATGATGTCGTCTCTTTCCTTGATTTGGGTTCTGGGTCTGGGAGGTAATCCCTTAATTCTCCGGATATTTTTCCAGAATTTTACGGGATCACTCTCCCTGCCCAGTCTCCCAATGATGTCATTCCATATCGTTGTTTGTTTTTCTAATAGGATGTCTTTCATTTCCATGCCTAGATGTCTCATTCTGGCCGTCCTTTCCCTATTGGTACCTGTCCTGCCAATCTCATCATAGATTGCTCTATGTTCTCGGACGATTTCTCTCATCTCGTCCGTCTACTGAGGATATGGGAGCATTTTATAGGAGATTCTGGGAAAACATCTCTCGTCGGCTTGAATGAGGAGATCAGTGATCTTGTTGATCTCCTTATCAATTTCTTCGAGATTAGCGTCTCCCAGATCAGTTGGTTGGTATGTACTGAGTATCTCTCTGTATAGCTCCCATTCAGCTTTCGCGTAACTTTTCCTGAGTGTGACGGGCTTGAGTATTGGTGCTAGCAAGATGGTAGTGAGAATCGGGATGTGATCGCTCGGAACCACTGGTCCGGGCTCATTGACAATGTCGAAGGGAAAGTTTTTAGATGTCAACACAATGTCCGGCTTTGTGCTTTGTTAAATTTTCTAACGCAACACTTTTGTTTTCCCCGTTATATCTATGTCTGAGTAGGCCTACCCCTACCTTCTTTAATTATTCTCTCTTTATCTGCGTGCATTTTCGAAGAAATTTATTACCTGATAATCTCTCAAATATGCATATGCAACGTTTTTCTTTCATTATGGCCTCATTGTTTATTTCTATTATCGAGTTGAAGGGTTGCACTATAAATAGAACAATTAATCTAACAAAAATAATTTACTCAATGACAAAGTTACCAGCAACCTGCAGTTATTAGTGGCCAAATTTCGCCAGAATTAGACAACTACGTAAATAAAGAATATTTATTCTATGTTGTTGCATTCTAATTCTTTCTCATATAAAGCTGTCATGAAACTAAATTACTTTAATATCAATGTAGGATAAGGCTCTGATTTAATTTTAGTAAAATAAAAATGTAATAATAATGAGGCACCCTAATAAATAACAGAATTTCATAGAAAAAACGAGCCTAGGGCAGGAATCCGGAAGATTCACTTATGAATCCGTTGCCTAATTTCAATAACGCTCAAATTTGCTTACTCTCTGGGTGATGGCAATAGGCAAATTGTTTCCATTTCCTCATATATTATCTTACTTTTACATTTGACAATGCAAACTTTTAGTTATATATACCTGCAAGTATGAAAGAGCTTAAATCTAAGCACATCATAAGTTAACCTTCTTCTAAGATAGGGGTTATAAACAGTTTTCAAAATAGAATAAGCACATACACTAGGATTCGCGTTATTTTTAGAAGTATGCTTTTAGTAGGAATACTTTTGAACAGTTCATTATTTTTCTTAATTACCTAATTGAAATCGTATTTTAATTTTTGTTTTATAACTCGTATTTAATAGGGGAATCATTGCTTCCCCTGCTTCCATTAACCGTGCGCCTATGATATATATATATATATATATCATGAACTGTTGAGCTTTTTCCAAATCGGAGTTTCAATAGGAAGGTGAAAACCAAGCACCCTATTTATAAAAGCATCTTTATTTGTCTGGGTTTGAACGTTTCTTAGTGCCGATGATGAGGCTAAGACCTCGAAACGTTCAAACCCAGACAAATAAGCGTGTTTGGTTTTCACCTTCATATATATAAATATATATATATATATATATATATATATATATATATATATATATATATATATATATATATATATATATATATATATATATATATATTCATCGTAGCAAAAGTTTTGTTAAACAACGGCTAATTTCGTATTTGTGATTTTTTTTCAAATCTCTCGATTTTGTCATATATTCACATTTACGTTTAGATTCAGGCCGTAGCTGAGATTTCCGAAATTCATTAAAACTCAGATTTTAATTTGAAGGGAACTAGGACAAGAGCCCTTTAGCAAAACATTTTATTTCACTGACGCGTTTCGACACACTTGTATCATCCTTAGAAATAAAGTAAAGAAAGGGTATAACACTGGTTTATATATAGTAATGAATGGACAATCTTAAATACAAATAAAAAAGAGATAGGTAAGTGCGAACGTACTGACAAACTTGTAACCAAATTAAGACAAGGTCTACAGAAGTAGGCTTAGGAGTGAAGGTCGAATGCGCGGTCACCTCAAAGGATAGTTATCATATTCCTTGGTGGCGAGCTGGGTAAAGGTGATCAGGGATTTTTTTAAGGTTAAACAAATCTTGGAGCTTGATTCAGTATTTTTATTCTCCTGGAACTTTGAAAGTCTTCAGATGTATCTCTCTTGATAGATTTTGGTTCTTTATCCTAAGACACTTTCCATTTTCCCTTTTACATAAACGGCCCACACACACGCCAGGATTTAACAGATTACAAATGGAATTAATTTTTATACATTCGATATGAGTCAAAATTTTACTAAATTTTATGCACTCTACTTACATTAATTTATTTTACATTGTTTTATATTATCAATGAATCTTAAAAAATGTATTATTATAGACATTTACGGTATTTCTTCGATAGAATTGGTTCAACTTAGAATCTTTAAAACATTGCAATAGAAGTTTTTCGAGTTCAGTTTATAGTAAATAGTTTTGTTTTTAATTACATATACCTTACTCCTAACATAAACAACAGAAAGCCAATACATTAATTGTTTTTTCTATTAGATTAAAGTCATTTAATGGCTAAGTTTAGGTACTTTGCTACTGGATATTGTGGCGTTTAGAGACATCCCTTCAATGATTGCCAAATGCCACCATGTCTCTCATTTTTTATGCTTAAATTATAAATTATCTTTTCAATCATCGATTAAACCCGATTTATATTCTATATATAGAAGAAATGGGATTTTAATTGTTACCTACAGAATTTTACACCGATTTTTGTAATTATACAACCAAAATTATTATATTCCTGTCCAGTTTCCTTTTAAAATGGTTTCATGGTTCTTCGAATTAACGGAAATAAACCAATGATTTAGTTTATCATACAAATAAAAAAAATGATAAAGAAATTGACAGAAATTTGAAAAAAGTCAAACTAAGCTGTTTATTCCTTTGCGTTATGAGATATTTAGATTTTAATGTTGACGGAATTTACTATTATAAAATTAACTAATCTCTTTTGGAGCTCGATCTTGGAAATTGAGGAAAACGATGGTTCTTAGTTTTAGAGCATTCGCTCCTAAGTAATCCAGCAGGAAGGTTACTTAGTGGTTAGTGCGTTTGCCCGGCAATCGTTTGGTCGGCAGTTCGAATCTCAGTCCGGAGTCTTTAAAAAAAAAGAAGAAAAGGTTGACACTATTTGCTAGGGAGGTTACCTCCGTGGCTGAGCTTCACGGTGGGAACGGGTAGGTGGAGTTCGTAGGCATGACAGGCAATCCACCTAAGAGAAGGATAACTCTGATTTCAAAACCCAATGAGGAGCCGGGTCTCAAAGGCTGAACTGCCTCCTACCCGGGTTTCTACTGTGAATAAATGTGAATGAGTTTCCCATAATTTTTTAAAGGGTCTGGCAGCATCTTTTATGCGTCCGTTATTATTTTTGTAGAGAAAATGAAAAAAAACGGTCATTTGACTACTCTCCTTTTCGTACTTTTCTAAAAGGAGAGGTAATATCATGAGGCAACAGTGCTCTTCTTAGAGCACTTATCCATATGGATTCCCTTTCATAGAATTTTACTTTGGTTCGACGTGTTTAACCATTATATGATTTTATATAACTTCAAATTGCTCATGTTTAACGTGTCTTTGAGTGTCTAATTGCATTAAAGGGTCGTCAATTATAGGGTCACTTATTATGGGGTTGGCGTAAGTATGCCTTGTTTTAATTGCAAGGCGATCCATAAGGGTTTGGTAAAGTGGCTTGCTTACAGGTTTCTTGACGCATGGTCCGAAGGGTATTAACCGATCAAGATTTGTAAGTAAAAGGCTCCTTTGTAAAGTAATTAAACACTTGTATTTTTGTACCACTTTGAAATGTTTACTTTTACGGTAAAGATTTAATTTGCTCAACGGAATATAATGGCACGAGCAAGAATAATGGAGATTTGCAGAGCGGTGAATTAAGAGTCTAATAATTAATCAATGAATAACTAAATGAATCAATCAATAATGTGTCAATAATTATTGTTTGAATGAAATGTTCTCTTATTTATACCAGGCAGCATTTTGGAGGCGACGCGTAGCTCCGCCTTCATTGGCTCGCCGAGGCGGTCCTTAGCTACCTAACAGTCCGGCGGAGCCTGTGATTGGCTAAAGTTCTTCACTTCGTATCTTAATTTGGGGGTATCTTCCCTGCGAGGGTATCACAGAGACTCCGTTTGCTTAAAGCTACAAGATGACCTTATCAAATTTTACATTAAGATGAAACATCTTTCGTCGCCGATTCTGTTCCCCATTCAAGACAGATTTACTTACTCTGTTTGCCAATCTGCTCTCACACTCGAGTGTGATAGCTTTAAATTGTGGTTGGGTTTCAATCCAGACGTTCTAATCAGATTCCGCTAGTTCACAAACTGTCTCCAAACGACCTTATTTCATTGCTCTTACCATTCGATCTTTGATACTTCGACCTGGCAAAATGTGTATTTGTCCTTCTCTCTCTCTCTCTCTCTCTCTCTCTCTCTCTCTCTCTCTCTCTCTCTCTCTCTGTATGTGTGCAGTGATTGTACACTACACCATCTTACGATGTTATCCCTACAAATTTCCCATATTAACTTAGAGTGATTATCTTCTCCAGGATTTCCCCACTGTCATAGTCCAAGTAAATGGCTACAATAACTATAATCTTCTTAGTTAAACGTAAAATATAAGTGTAGCTATATGTGTATTAAAAACAAACTTAAAATGTGATCCGTACATGTCCTCCTTCGTGGTTGACATGTACCTTAAAATTACTAAATAAAATAAATATGGCAGAAGCAAGCGAATAACCATACCTTGTGTATCTTAATTTTTCTGAAATACGAAAAAGGTACTTGCATACGGCAATGTTATGGCCCGATTTCAAATGCTCCGTACTATGACAAATAGCTGTTCTAGCCCCCATTACAAAAAACAGAACCACCAACATTTTCAAGTACAACTCCTTAGTTTCCATTCGGTAATTTTCTTCCTCTGATTCAACGTGTTTTCTGTCATCTTGTGTGAGGTAAGTTTGTAATTAATAATTAGTAGCTAAAATCGCAAACTCTTGTATTAGTCACTTTATTTGTCCACACACTCGTTTAATTTATGGCTTCACATTTAAAATAAGTAAAGATTACAATATACATCGTGTCTCAAAAAGTACTCTGATGACCTCTTCTACTTTTTAGCATCTGATGAATTATATTTAAAGTAGATTTCTAGCGCAGGATCCTCACGGATCTTCTCTGCTGTTATACCGTGAACAATTTGAGTAAAATGTACCTTAATTTAGAAAATATTCCCTACATGATTGTAATTTCTTTGTAAACACGTACTCCCACATGGCGAGACTACCGTGTCAATATATGTGGGTATCGATATATTTGGATTTCGAATGCGTTCCTTTTAAATTATCGATGTTCCTTAGTCTTTTCCTTTTACATCAGGGCCTTCAAGTGCCCCCCCCCCTCCCGTCTCCCTAAATATAGTGGAGTGAGATCAGGGGTTACATTGAGGCTATGAACCAGCCATCCGGATAATTTCCACTTGTTGCTTTTGGCAGTGGCATTCCTGAAGTGAAACTGAAAAACAAAATATTTTCCTAGGTATGGTGACTTTTGGGACACCCTGTATAATAAGCAATTTAGGTAAGTAGAATTGACATAATATTGTGGTCATCTATTTCTTACATGAGGGCCTAACTCATCACAATGCAGGGCAGTCCAGGAAGGAAATCTTTTTAGTGATGCTAACTAATATAACTTCCCCCAAAACAATTATAATCAACACGCCTAAATAAAGTGCAAGCTAGCTCTTAACTCAAAATTGGAAGCAGAAACGGCGATCTTAATCAAACTATCCAGAGGGAAAAAAATTCTATTTAGCCAAGGTTGAAGATCTGTATTCAAAACTGAAATATCCACTGCTTATTTTGTCTAGATCATGGTTGAAAATGCCACCAAGAGGATACTTTTTAGTATTTTCAACCACAATTCTTTTTCCTATGATTTCCTCTGGTAATTTGACTAATTGAAAATTACTGTAGAGAATTATGAATAAAAATACCACAGTACTTATAATGAATGCTTGACAACTAAGCAAAGTCAACTCATGTCATTGTAATCTTGTAGAAATGCACTGGTTTTCAAAATTGTTTGAGATTTTCTCTTCAATTTTAAACACTAAATAGCAAATCATGCTGCACCAATCAGAAAGTTAATTAGATATCAATATGTAAATAAATTGGAGAAGCTAGAGGAAGGGAAAATAGTGGAAGATGTATGGCACAAGTCCTGCAGCAGCCTTTGGGGCTAGGATTCTGCTTAATAGGAAATAGGCTGTGAGGGTGTGCCATTCCTCTAGTCTTCTGTTGAGCAAGGCTTCATCCCTTCTATACTATCCACCCCTTTCTGGGAAATAAGAGATTTTGAAAGATTGGAGATTTAAGAGATGCCTGGGTGAACCAACAGAAAGTGCCATTCTTTTGCAGTACTGGGCTTGGGAGGGTGTGCTGCTCCCCCAGGTACCAAGTGTAACTATAGATGGCCCCCTTGTGTGCTCTTGAAGTGCAAATGTACTGCTTGGGCAAAATGTATCACAGGTTGGAAACTTCTGTACAAAAGTATAGGTAAAATCCCATGTTAAGATAATGGGGCATCTCAAGAAGCAGTATCATTGAGTACCCTATACGTTTATGGCTCCTGATACTGAGGACATTTATTATATATTTGAGTTATTTGGATTTTTCCTTGTAACTCAGTAATGATGTCATATGACCGCAAAAAATCATTCATAATGCATATATAGGAACTTTAATTATTTTAAATTTAATTAAAGTACATTACCCACTTTGTACATTTTAAGCTTTTTTTTTTAAGAACTGGCAAAAAATGGGGTAAAGTTGAAGATAAGATCCTCGGCTGCTAATTTATATTTATAGATTATTCGCATGTTTTGTAAGCTGGGCTAAGAGTTACTCTATGGGGGTGCTTCCAACCCCCACTCGCTTCACTCACCCTAAGTACAAGTAGTATGGCAAAAGATTTTGGAACAAAAGACACAAGCACAATTGTGGTTTAGGAGCTAATCAACTTTACCAAAAATGTTAAAATTTCATAACTTGTACATTTTAAGCTTTTTTAAGAAAATGGCTCCCCCTCCCCCAAATATTATCATTTTATAACTTTACGTTTCAAGATTTATTAAACTACTGTTTACCTAAGTAATTATGACTGCTTTTTAAGGAAATTGTTATTCTTAGAATTTCTCCTTTATAAGACTTTTTCAACTTTAGTTATATTTTAAAACCACATATCAAAGAAAAGTTTTTTTTAAATGAAAAGCAACTAAAATTGCATGAAAAAACCTTGTATACAATAATCCAACCTAAGTTACCTAACCCATCCTAGATCTTTAAAAAGGCCTAGGGGAAAATCAAGATGCATGAACTGCCAAAACCACAGAGAATTTTTTAAGTTCTATGGCGATAGGATTTTATTTCCCCATCAAGAGTGTAGGAATAATTTAATACAAAAAAATGCTCTACTACACCCTTAAGGTGCATTGACAATGTTGAGACATTACTCAACTTTTTTATCCCCAAATTTATCAGTAGTGCAATGTATATAAGGTTTTGACTTTTGCCTAAACCTAAAAGTAAACTAAGCTTTAATATTAGTGTTTTTTTAAGAAATTTTGTATTTAAACTCATAAAGAAATAAGTACAACATTTGTGATGTATACATAGTGATGAAACCTTTAACAGTGGAAATGTCATTATAGCTCAACAAACTACAGGAAAAAATGTAATATTAAAATTGCAAGCTTCAAAATATGTAAATTTACCTTCTAACTATATTCTATGGCTAAAAGATTTGAGAATATCATGTATATGGTAAGAATAAAAGAATAGCAGAGTTCACTAAAAGCTATTAGCGTATATCTAGGTGAACCACCTGCTGAGATATTCCATACAAAAAAGTAGAAATTATCCTTTTTGATTTGTGTATAATCTAACTTTCATTGAAACTCCAAGCTTCTCTCCTACCTGCCTATATATTACTACATGCTATCTACATCCACACTTTTAACACACCACCACCAAACATCCTAAATGAGACCTTCCCTCTAATAAACAAATCAGAAATCATTACATAGAACAGAGTAATCCTATTTCAACTCTGGGCCAAGCTATCCATTATGCTCAAACACTTCAACAGAATAAACCTTTTCCCTACACAAAAATGCAACCAAAGCTCAGACAACATAGGACACCTACCTGCTGTCTAAACCTCACACAACCACACACCACACAATTTCTTTTAGGGAGTGTGGTGGCCTTCCTAAGGGTCGCATACATCGCACAAAAGGGGTAGGGGAGTTGACAAGTGCTGTACCATTTCAACTATTTGTCTTGCACCAGTTAGAGACTTTAAGCTGGTCACACTATTCTAAATGAGCTCTTTCCTAAGAATTAGAGAGCCTACATCTGACCACTTGTTTATATAATAGCTCTAAAACACCGAGTATTTAGTTCGCTTTATTCCTAGCTTCAAAGGCTGCAAGCGCCATGAATTTTTGTATAATCTGGTTGGAGGGGCTTCCCTCCCCAACCACGACCGATAAGGAGTTTCCCCTCTATCCCCTTTTGAGCTGCCCTTGGGTAACCACATCATCAAGCAGCCCCCACCCCCACCTTTCTCTGCTGTTACATCGTCCCTCCAAAGTTTTTCTAGTGTTTTTCTCCTACAATAGCTACGGGTTGCTTTCGGGTTACTAGTGGCAGGCACCCCGAAGATTCTCCTAGTGGAGAGGGTGCTTCTCTCCAACTGCCACAGGTTCGGCGCTTTCCCCCTCCCCTGATTTTCGATAGTTGCCTCCAAGCGACTCTCCACATACGGCTGGTAGCCCTCTCACTTTCTCTGGTGTCTGGCAAGAACAGCGAGGCATAGCGCGCTTCATCTCGGTTCCTTGCCCCCCCCCCAATAAAGACTAGTGAACTAGTTCAAACCCCTTCCAGAGGTAAGAGGCGGTCTTTCTTTGGGCCCTTTCTAGAAACCTTGAAGATCTGAGGTTTGTCACTTTGTTGGAAGCCGGTACTGTCGTTCGTGACTGGCCATAGGCACTCTTCCCGGTAAGGATCCCTAAACCTTGGGGTGGGGGAGCACTTGAAGGGACCCAAGGTCAAAATGATCCTGGAGGTGCCCCCAACTAAGATTGTATTGTCATCCTTGTGGGCGAACCCTTGTTCCATGCCAGTCCCCCCCCCCCCTCCAATTTGCAAGGTCCTTCGGCGGCACGAACCCCCGTGAACTCTGAAAGAGAAGGGACCTCCTCCCCTGGTGCCCCCTTGCAGGCCAACATCTTAATTTTGGATTCAGTCTACACCTTCCGCTAAAAGTAAAAAGAGTAGAGAGAAATCCGAGGATTAGGGGTTCCACTCTTTGCGGAGGCATCGGTGACCAAAAGTCGGTTGCCGTTTCGGCAAGCAACCAATCCTAGACCGGCCCCGACTCGACCCTCGGGTGGGAAGGCCAAGACAGACCAAAGTTAAGTGTGGTGAGCGGAGCCTCTATTCCGTCAGGGTCCCTTATTGAGAGATTAGGCTTCCGCTCTCACTTAAAAGTCCTCTGATGGCAACATGTTGGCCAAAGGCCACATATTTTCTTCAAAAGATGGCATTAACTAAATTGATAATATATAGGGGAATGTGACACTTTTCTCTGAAGCTTCTGGCCAATGCGGCGGAACCTAGCGAGGCGACCATTATTAGTAGTCTTCGGACATTTAATGCCCTGTGAATATTCTTGAAGATATCTCCGAAGAGCTGGTTCTCTAGAATTGGTCAAAGTACAATGTGCAACGACTCCGTAAGAGCGAGTTGCGTTCCGCTCCGCTCTCGCTTCGTGCGCGGACACCGTCCCTTTTCCACACTGTCTCGTATGCCATACTTCGAGGCATCGCCTTTCTGATTTTTGTCCACATGATCTGGACAGAGGTTATTCTGCCAGATTTGGTGAATCGCCATTGTGCTCGCTTTTGGCAAAACGGGGAGCGATTACTCTATCTACCCCGTCCGGTTCCCGCCAATCTCTCTCAACCTCTTACGTGTACAAGTTGATTAGTAAATGTTAGAGTAGCTCTTTTCCTTGAGAGTGGAGGCCATTTGACTTCGGTACCGTGGGCGCGGTGGTCGGCATTTCAGCAAATGACTCATTTCACGGACAATCGAGTAGTTTGGTCCTTGGATGAGGCCGTCGAGTTCTCGAGCAAATGCATCAGCTTGGGTCTAACAACTGCTACCCTAGAACGCTTGCCCGTTTTGTACACAGATCTTCCGTGGTGGTCAGCCGACTATAAGACGACCCTCAATGAGAGGCGTTATGCCTACATTCGTTATAAGCACCTCAGAAACTTTTCACTGTTGGTAAATTTCGTAGAGCTAGTGCTAGGTTCCTATATTTTTAGAAGCTCGCCGGCTCTTTCTCCTGGCAGGCATGCTTTAACTTAACGGGAAGACTCACTCTAGCTGATTTGGAAGAGAGTCGAAAGTATTTAGGAAAGTTGTAGAATGGGACCGCAATCTCGGCCTCTGCGTCTGTGGCAGACTCCTTCGACACCACTATCTATTATCTACCACGTAACGGACGCGGCGATTTGCCTTCCTGGTCCCTCGTAAGGGGCTCGGCGATTTGCCTTCCTGGCCGCCGTGCTGAAGGGACTCAGCGCCCCGTCCGGCCCCAACTTAGCCTCTTCTCCTTTCAGAGAGCCTGTATTTCTCCCCTACTTCCTTACTTCCCCTTCAACCTCTCCCACAACTTTCTCTGGTCGGCCTCTATTTTCAAAGGGTAGATGCTGACCTCGGCTAACTATCCCGTATCAGGCCTGAGGGGGGAGGGGACAATGTTCCTTAACCCCTAAGCTCCTGTTTGGGATGGTGGGTTTTTAACAACCTGCTTCATCCCCACCCACACCTTCCTCACATCCCTTTTACTTGTCTCTTCACACGCTATCAATTTTACGCCGTGTCCAAGGTGGAGCAGCTATGCAGAAGGGCTGCCAGGTCACCAGGCGGGAGGGGTGGCCTAAAATGGCGGCACCTGGCTCTGCCGCCCCGTACATACCCTTCGCAGAGAGGGCTACTGCGAGAGATGGATAGTGTTTGCTTCCCGCAGAAACAATAGGGTCCCCATGCTCGATGATGTTAAAAAAAAAACAACCTTTTCCCCTTACCATCGACGGAGCCGCCTTCGGGCAGCTCCACTGAAAAAAATGGAGGTCCCCCTCCCCCCTGTGCTCTCGCAGGGCAACTTCCAAATCTGTTTAACTAGTGGAGCCTTACTCTCCTCCCCTTTGCCTACGAGTGTAGGGTACTCCCCCTCACTCCCTTGTCGGGGTACCCTTGGGTGCCTCCCTCTTTCCAGCGGCAGTCTCCCTGTTACTTTCCAAGGGCACTGCCAAGAAAGCCAGCAGGCAGCCCATAATCGACCGCTCCCCATTAAAGCGGCGCGGTAGGGCAAACACTCATAGGGGCGGAAGAGGTAAGACAGAGCCCATCGGCCGCTTTCCTCCAGACCTGCTGCCTCGTATACTAACCTTAGCGGGGGTCAAGGCCTGTGCCTTTCCATACTGGACTCGTGACACCGCTACCAATGGGACTTGGGATGTCCTGCCAAATGGACCCCCCGCCCCCATCCGAGATAGACATGGTCCTTGAGGCAACCCAGCCTCAGACGGTACGGCCTTCCATGTTGTCGAATCCGGGCTCTGCGCCAAACACCGAACCCGAGTCCGCCCCTATGCAAGGTCCTTAAACGGCTCGGGTCTCCTCCTCTAGCCGGTGTCTATGCGACTGCCAGGACCTTCTCCATCTGGCCTGGGGGCTCCTGCCGGCGGAGGGGAAAAGCGGGTTCATTCCCCCTCTTCTAAACAGAAAAGAAGATGAAAGAGAGGGGCGGCTCCTTTCCATCTGCGGGTGCTACTTCGGTAAGCGACCAAGCCAAGATCGGCACGTGCGGCTCCACTGCCCCCCCCCCCAATCCCCCAGATTTGGAGTGGTTGACCAAGACCAAAAGTGCGCAGAGCGGATCCTCGATTACGTCGGGGCCCCTCATTCAGAATACCCTGCGTTTTCGAGCCCGCTGGCTTCAAACGCTTCCTGGTTATTCGCTCCACTGATGGCAGCATGTAGGCTAACGGCTAGTGTGATTGGTAGAGAGAGAGAGCCGAAGGTGACCCATTTTTCGATGGTCGCCTTTTTGCGAATGCGTCGAATCCCTGCGAGGTGGCCATGATTAGTGCACTTCGGACACGATGGCACGCCTGTGAGTGTGACTACGCACTCTGCCATGAATTTGGTGAGAGTAGTAGTTTATGTGAGGGAACGTGTGATGAGAAAACAGGGAGGGGCCTCGAGACCCACCCATACACTTGGTCACGTTCGACTGTGTCAAGCTACCCGAGTCGCTGCGTGACGGTTGGTACCGCTACTGCGTGAAGGCTTTCGTGCTATTACTGCCACCGCTTCGGCCATACTAATCACTCCTGTCGACGTGCAAAGTCGTGGTTACCCGAAATCTGTGCAAGTTGCTCCAAGGCCGCACACGATAAGTCCAAATCGTGTGTGGCCAAGTGTGTCAATTGAAGCAATGTGGTGCGTATCTCCTTGAGAAGGAAACCCTGGCCGTTCAGGCTCAGGATCGTCTCATTTCGCGAGGCTAAGAACTTGGTCATCGCGTGCCCGGCGCTGCCAGGGACGTCCTATGCCCCAATGTTGACAAAGATACCCTCTGCTCCAGGCCTACCAGTACGGTCGTTTCCTCGCCCATTAGGAACTCTTCTGCGGGTTCTACTCACCCTGGGGTCTCTCCTGGTAAAGCTGGCGGCACAAAGGTCCCAGCCCCAGCTAAAGCCATGAACCATCCCCCCCCCTTTTCCCCAGCGTTACAGTTTGCCGTAAGGCGAAACGGCCACGCGCCTCGACAGACGTTAATCACAGGAGGCAACACCCCTGAAGTTGGTCGCCAGGCCATCTTCCTGGGTTCCTAAAGCTACCCCCCGAAAGATGGAGAGAACTAAAGGAGCTTTGGCTCCTTGGCCCAGGCCCAGTGGTGGGCTGGGTGGATCCTCGAAAAGAGGGCCTCCCGCCTAATGTTTCGATGCGGAAGGAGGAAAATACTCATGGCGAACCCAACATCCCCCAATAAGTCCTCGAAGGCGACAGCGCCCGGAGTTTTGCCTCCGGCAAGCGTATGACCATTCCCGTGAGGGTCTTCTCTTCGAAGAGGCAGCCCGAACGATTTCACTCAATTTCGTCGGGTTAGGTTACGGTATATTTCGAAGCAAGCCCGCCACTTCTTGCCGGGCATACGTGTCTTCACTTAACGGGAAGCCCCCTCTAGCAAAAGTGTGGAAGCGAGTCAAAACGATTCGGGGCAAGTTCTCGCAGGATCCCCCTCCCGTTCTCCAGGAGATTGGTACCGCAATCTCGGACCCCGCATCCGTGGCGGAATCCTTCGCGACCCCTTTCTCCGCATTCTATAGCTGTGATGCTGATCTGCCATCATTCAATGCACGTCGTGATGTCGCGAAAGGCCGCCTGCGGGACTTTATCTCCAGATGCGAAGAACCCTTCAACGACAGGTTTACTCTGAGTGAATTACGTTCCGCTCTTCATTAGTGCTCGGACACCCTCCATGGTCCGGACTATTTCCCGTACGCCATGCTTCGACACCTGAATGAGCGAGACATGGCCTTTGTTAGATATGTTCAACATGATATGGGTGAAAGGTCTCTTCTTTGATTCCTGGCGAATCGCTACTTTGCTTGCCTTTCGCAAACCGGGTAGAGACCACTCTACTCCGACCGGTTTCCGCCCAATTTCTCAACTCTTGCGTGTGCAAGTTGATAGAGAAGTTGGTAAATGTTAGATTAGCCTTTTTTTCTGGACAGCGAAGGCCATCTGTCTTCAGGAAAATGCCGTCTGCGAGGCCTTCCTTCGTAGAGACTGTTTTTCTATCTGGGGAAGGCGTATGATACCGCATGGCGAGTCGGTATCATTGAGACGCGACACGATAGGAGCGAGGAGATGCCTCCCAGTCTTTATATCTGAATTTTTGTGAGATCGTAGATTCCGCGTACGAGGTGGGAGGCCCTCTCCGGCCCAATGGAGCAGGAAGAGTGTGTCCCTCCGGGACACGCTCTTTTCCCTGAGCATCAACGACATCACCTCGGTGCTTCCAGAAGATGTTCTCGCTACGCTCTACTTGGATGACCTTTCGATCTCTTTTGGCGCGGCCCAGATGTAGACTCCAAAAGGCATTGAACCGCGTCTCTCGCTATACCGAAGCGCAAAGGTTTCGCTTTTCCTTGGCCAAGACTAAAGTGGTGCACTTCTGCCGCTATCCACGGCTCCACCCTGACCCAGACTTGTTTCTCAATAGGGTGCGCCTGCAAGTGGTTGAATCGCACCGTTTCCTTGGTCTTGTATTTGACCGACGCCTACCTGGGAGGATCATATTCGCAGCCTTATAGTCTCTTTTAACCCGCGCCATGGATATTCTTCGTTCCGTGATGTTCAGCGCTGATGGGACAACTGCCTTACTTTTTTATTGATCCTTTGTTCGTTCGAAGCTCGACTACGGATGAGTTTTATGCATCCGCAGCTGAGCGTGCATTGCGGAAGGTGGACTATATCCACCACACCGGCCTTGGCATGGCGATAGGTGCCTTCCGCACTTCCCCCATTGAGGGCCTACTTGTCAATGCTGGGGAGATGCCAGTCGCTCTACGCCGTGTACAGTGCAATATTCGCCTGTACGCTCTATCCCGGCGCCTCCCTCAGTCGCCAATTGCTCTCACTGCATCTGCCGCCGAGAGATGCCAGTCGTACCCTAAGCCCTTTGGGTTTAGGGCTTGGAAACCCCAAGAGCTAGGTATAGCCCTCGGCTCGGTGGCACCCCTGTTTCTGGCCAGGGCGACACCTTGGAGGGTACCATCTTTGGCTATTTGTCGCCACTACTCTGCTCCCAAAGTTTCTACAGCGTCGGGAGTATTGCGTTCGACCTTTTTGTAGCGCACCACGCGTCACGCTGGAACTGTGCTAATGTATACGGATAGCTTCAAGTTCCAAGAGGGGGTTGGCTTCCACGCCGTATCCCCTCTGTTTGAAGTCATCAGGGCTCTGCCAGGCGCTGCATCTGTCTTCACGGCCGAGCTGGTGGAAATACCCCACTCGGTACGGGAGATTACGCGACGTGCGTGCTTCGGAGACCGGATCGTGATTTATAGCGACTCACAATGCGCCCTGAGTGTTCTCAGGGCATTGAAATCTCCGCACCGTCTGGTTCGCGATATCCGTGATGCCACGGTTTTAGTGAGCCTGGCGGATGTCGAGATTATTTTTTGCTGGGTTCCTGGACATGTAAGATTTGCGGGGAGTGAGGGCGCCAAAGAGTCTGCGACGATTTTGCGACCAGACCAACGTTTCGCTCTTCCTCACACGGATAACATGACAGGAATACGTGCTACCCCCTGGGCCTCTTGGCATATAAGATGGGAGACAGTCTCGGGCAACTTAAAGTTGCTCTGCGACTGTTCCCATCGATCTACCCCCCCCCCTCAATCCGAATTGGACACACTCGCGGGACGCACCACCATTTGATAGTGCTTGCTTGCGCCTTATTGTGACGACCGCGTTGTCCCCCAGACTGTTCAGCACATTCTCGTTGAATGTCCCAGTCTGGGTGATCTTCGCGCACGTTACCTGTCCCGGTACTAGGATCAGCGATATCGCTGCCGCTTGTACCTAGTACTCGGCACGAGTTCGTGCTCACTGACTTGTGGACTTTTGGGTGGAGGCTGGATCCCACCTTATTTAACTGTTGTTTTTTTGTAGGTCGCACCTTCCTGCGCCGGGGCCTCCCCTCAAAGCTCGACCGTGCTTGCTGCCCTTTTCGTTATTCCTTTATTTTATTGTTATTGTTTATTTGGGGGTCGAGTGTGTTGCATATTATTTTAATTTGGCCTAGTACTACGTTCTAGTGAGTACGGCGACTTATGCCCAAGTAGCCAGTCGCGCGATGGGCTCGTAAATTTAAAAAAAAAATCGATCCTTTGTTCCTTCGAAGCTCGACTAGGGAGGCGAGTTTTATGCATCTGCAGCCGAGCGTCTATTGCGGAAGGTGGACTCGATCCACCACACCGGCTTTCGCCTGGCGACCGGTGCCTTCCGCACTTTCCCCATTGAGAGCCTACTTGTCGATGCTAGGTAGATGCCACTTGTTCTGTGCCGTACGCAGTGCATTATTCTCTTGTACTCGTAGCCAGGTGTCTCCTCAGTCGGCAACAGCTGTCACTGCATTCACAAGTTATCTCGACGGTGCCTATGTCACAGATGCCAGTCATACCCTAAGCCTTTCGGGAGCTATTTATAGTTCTCAGGCCGGTCTCCCCTCCCCCTCCCCCTGGCGGCCCACGTCTCTGCTCCCAATCTTCTACAGCGCGAGAGTATTGCGTTCGGCCTTTTTAGAGCACACTTCGTGCCACTGGAACCGTACCAGTGTATGCGG